>PVKH010026570.1:0-13184 GCA_004027955.1 Chaetophractus vellerosus
CATTTTGGGAGGCCCAGAAGGAGAAAAAAGAGAAAGGGGCAGAAAGAATGCGCAAATAAATAATGGCTAAAACTTCCCAAATATAACCAAAGACTTGAATATGCGCATACAAGATGCTCAACAAACTCCAAACAGAATAAACCCAAATAGACCCATAATGGCATATTATAAACAAACTGTTTAGTGCCAAAGATAAAGAATTCTGAAAGCCACAAGAGGGAAGCAGCATTTCATGTACAAGAGAACTTCAGTAAGGCTAGGTGCCAATTTCTCATCAGAAACCATGCAGTGAGATTACATATATAAAGTGCTGAAAGAAAGAAAGAAAAAAAAAACTGCCAACCAAGAATTCTACATCAGGCAAAACTGTCTTTCAAAAATGAGACAGAGAGTAAGACGGTCCCAGATAAACAAAAGCTGAGGATGTTCATCTCTCCTAGACCAGCCCTACAAGAGATGCTACAGGGAGTTCTGAAGGTTGAAAGGAAAGACCAATGGACAATAGGTCAAAGTTGCATGAAGAAATAAGGATCTCCAGGAAGGGTAACAAGAGGGGTAAATATAAAAGCCAGTACTATTGTGTTTTTAGTTTGTAACTCCACTTTTTATTTCCTACAGGATATAAAAGATAAATGCATAAAATGTAATGAGAAATCGGTGGTTTTGGACTCATAATAGATAAACATGTAATTTGTAACAAGAATTACATTAAGATGGCCATAGATATGGGGGCTTATTTCTAAACTCTCAGATTTGATTCCATTGGTCTATATGTCTGTCCTTGTGCCAGTACCATGCTGTTTGGATCACTGTAGCTTTGTGATAAGGTTTAAAATTGGGAAGCATGAGTCCTCTAGCTTTGTTCTTCTTTTTCAAGATGGGTTTAGGCTTTTAGGAGCCCCTTACACTTCCATATGAATTTGATTGGCATTTCCATTTCTGCAAAGAAAGCTGTTGGAATTTTGATTGGGATTGCACTGAATCTATACATCATTTTGGGCAGAATTGACATCTTAGCAATATGTAGTCTCCCAATCCATGAACACAGAATGTCCTTCCATTTATTTAGGTCTTTAATATCTTTCAGCAATGTTTTATAATTTTCAGCATACAAGGCCTTTACATTCTTGGTTAAATTTACTCTTAGATATTTAATTCTTTTGATGATATTGTAAATGGAATTTTTTCTTGATTTTTTCTTCAAACTGTTCATTTCTAGTGTATAGAAACACTAGTGATTTTTACATGTTGATGTTGTACACCACCACTTTGCTGAATTCATTTATTAGCTCTTTTAGACTTCTTGTGTTTTCTTCAGGATTTTCTATACTTAGGATTATCTCATCTGAAAATAGGGAGATTTTTACTTCTTCCTTTCCAATTTGGATGCCTTTTAGTTCTTTTTCTTACCTAATTATTTTGACTAGAACATCCTACTGTTGAGTTTTGAGAGTTCTTTTTATATTCTAGACACTGGTCCTGTGTTCGATATGTGGTTTGCAAATTTTTTTCTCCCAGTCTAGAGCTTATCTTTTCTACATCCTAACAGGATATTTCACAGAGCAAGTTTTTTATGTTGATGAATTTCAATTTATCACTTTTTTTTCTATTATGGAATATGATGTTGGTGTCTTGTCTAAGAACTCATCAGCAAGACCTGGTCCTAAAGATTTCTGCTATGTTTTCTTTTGAAAGTTTTGTAGTTTTACTTTAAATCTATGACCAACTTTTAGTTAGTTTATGTATAAGGTGTGACATTTAGGTCAAGGTTTTGGGATTTGTGTGTGTGTGTGTGTGTTTGCCTAGGGATGGCCGATTGCCCCAGCACCATTTGTTGAAAAAAACTAGTTTTCTTCCACTGAATTGTTTTTGCACCCTTGTCAAAAACCAGTTGGGGGAAGCCGCTGTGGCTCGATTGGTTGGGCTCCCATTTACCATGGCCTGCGCGGTGCAGTGGGCTGGCGCAGCAAGATGACACAGCAAAAGGGAGACGGGCAGACACAGAGAGACGCAGAGCAAATGGATACAGCGAGCACAGGCAGCAAGGGGGGGATAAATAAATAAATGAAATAAATCTTAAAAAAAAAAAAAGAAACAGTTGGGCACATCTGTGTGCTCTATGTCTGGGTTCTCTATTCTGTTCCATTGATCTATGTTTCTACCCCTCTGCCAATACCTCACAGTCTTGGTTACTGTGGATATATAACAGGTCTTGAAATCAGGTAGACTGACTCCACCTACTTTATTTTTTCTTTCCAAAAAAAATTTTTTTGCTATTGTAGTTTCTTTGCCTATTCATATAAAATTTTAAAATAATATTCTCTAATCTTAAAAAAAAACAACAACAACAACACCTTGCTGGGGTTTTAATAGGAATCACATTAAACTTGTATATCAAAACTCTCAAATGAGTCAAGCAAAACACACACACAGGTACACACAGAGATATAGAGAAAGAGATAAAGGGAAGGGAGGGGGGGAATTCTGAAAGACTGGGCATTTACTTAAAGAGACAGCATCATCTCGGCCAACTTTCAATTTATTAAAGCATTTCTACCAAATCAATTAAAAGAGGAAAAATCCCACATTAATTTTTCTGCACAAATAGCCATGGTGTAATAAAGCAATTCCTCCACGTCTGACAAAATGCGCTGCTCATCCCTGCACAGATGAGTCCAGTGAGAAATGGTCAGCACAGAGAGGAGAGGACCGAAACCCTTCCCTCCGAAGCTAATCTTGTCTAAGATCACAGGCTCTCTGTCAACAAAAACCACCCAAATCTTTTTACACTTTCACTGAGAAAACCAATCTTCGACAGTTGTTTTTCATTGTATATTTTTCTTTGCTGATTTTCAAGGTAATAGTTATGTTACAAGAAACTTCAAAAATGCATAAAAAATTTTAACTCGTCATCCTGCTACTCATCCACAACTATTGCATATATTAGTGTATAGTCTTGCAATTTTTTTCCACACACACAAATAAAATCATTTTTTAAAATTTCACAAAATATTTTGAACATTTTCCTGTATCATTGGATATTCCTCTTCAACATGATTTCTCAGGGTTTCTTAACCCTGGCACTAATGACATTTTTGGGTCAGATAATTCTCTGTTGCAGGGGGCTAGCCTGTACATTGTTCCATTCCTGCCCTGTACCTATTAGATGCCAATAGCAAACTCCCCCCATCCCCCTTCAAGTTGTGACAACCAAAAATGTCTCCAGACTTTGCCAATTGTTCCCTGGGGATCAAAATCACTCCCAGTCGAGAAACACTGCTATATAGCATTTCATCCTATGTACATAGCATTATTTTCATATAAAAATGTATTATAACATATATATAGGTTATTTATAGTTATTTCCTACCAGCAATAATGCTGAGATGGATATCTCTGGTTGTGTTATTTTACCCATTTTCAGAAGTGACTTTCTGGATCAAAGGAAATTCATCTTTGTTTTAGCTTGCAAGGATGTTTCAGATTCTGTTTCGGTCTCTGACATGTTTTCTATCCTTAACTTCATGTCACTTGCAAATCCTATAAGAATAAAAAAGTTGAAAAAGAGTTTAGTGTTGAATCCTGTGGTGGGCCAATAGAAATTTCCCCATCAATTCATTAGTTCATCTTCCCTAGGCTCAGTCATTCGGTAAGTTTTTAATCCACTTAATTGTTCCGACACCTAACTCATATTTTTTCAACCTTTCCTTAAGGATACAATGAAAGATATTGTCAAGTGTTTTTGTTGAAACCTAAATATACTATGTCTACTACTTCTTTCTGATGAATCAATTTAAGAGCCCTGTGAAAGAATAATAATCTTTTACCTGTTCACTGCCCTTTACAGTCTGCAAGTATTTCATTTAGTCCCCACACAACTCCATGATGTTGAGTTGAGGAGGCTGAGACTCAGAGAGACTAGGTACTTTGTCCAAGGTCACAAAGGTGGCAAGTGGCGGATGGATGAAAACACCAGTCCTCTGAGCTGTTCAGGGTTCCATCTTTTTCATGACCGGCAAGACTTTTAATTAGTGGTGCTTCCTTCTAGGGATTATTGCGCCCTTTCCAAGCAAAATAATGCCTGCTCAATAAAGTCTTCCCTTTCCTTGGCTGTGATTTAGCCATGTCTCACATTCCTTCAGGACTCTGGTGTGGTATTTGCCTAGGTCAATAAACTTGAAATTTAGAGTTAGCAAGTGCTTTCCTACCAAAAAAAAGTTACTTTTATTCTATACATTTCTCTGAAAAAAAGTCAACTAATACTTAACCAACACCTAAATATTTTAAATATATCCTATATAAAAATATATTTAGATATTAACTTAGTTTATCTATGTGCTCATGCTTGTGTGTGTGTGTGTGTGTGGTGAGAGAGAAACTGTCTCACATGATTGCCCTCGAATTCCATGCCCCAGGAATAACTAAATAACTGCTGTCATGTTTGCTGTGTACCTTCCAAACCTTTTTCTTCGATTTACAAATATGTGGTTTGCTTTTGTGTGTATGTATGTATGTGTGTGCATACATAGCAATTCTGTTCTAATTCAAGATCATATATAAATGTATTTGTATTTTCCCTGGTACATTTAATACATTTCAAATTTATTTGATTTAAGGAATGAGGTAGGAATCCAGGTTTTTTCTTTTTTTCCAAAATGGCAGTGCTTCAACAGCATTTTGAATAATTTGAATAATTTGCCACTGAAATGCTACTTTCTACATATCACAAATTTCAAAATATGTTTTTTTTTCCTTTATGTTCAGCTCTGTTCCACTGTTCTGTCTTCTCCAATTTTAATTACTGTCTCCATTTTTTTTTTTTTTTTAGAATTTTCCTGGCTATTTTTTGCATATTTTTTCAGTTAAACTTTCCGTCTTGGATTTAAGTTCCTTCTAACCGAAAATTAGTCTATCCTTTTCCATACAATGATTATTCTCTTTGACAGAGTAAGCAGAAATATAAATTACAGAGTTTCACTTTCTTTTCTCATCCATCAACATTATATAGCTGGCTCCCAGTAGTAAGCCCAGGTCTTTCTTGAATTGTCCGCTCTGGACTTAATTAAAGCAGCCCTTTTGTTGTCCTTAGCTTTTTGTTGCAGACCTCAGTCAGCTAGGCTTCGCAGGAACTCTCCTTAGAGGTCTCCAATACCTTCTTGTTCTGTGTGGTTTCTGGGCTGAGCTCCTCTCCCAGAGCCATTCACTGGCTTTTTAAAATGTGTGTCCTTTCCTGTTTCACCGAGAGCACTTCTGATTGCAAAGTCAGAAAACACTTTTTTGAAAACTTCCTCATCCTCTTGGGCCGTATCTCCTCCTCCGAATATTTCAGCTTAGAAGGCATTCTTTTTGCAAGCGTCATCTTTCACAATCTGAGCTGAGGGTAAAGCCCGAAGTTCCCACGAGCCCTCCTCTCTGAAGCCCTGAGGCTCTTACAGTTCCTTCCATTGAATACCACCACCTTGTCATTGGAAACTGGAAACCCTAGGGGTTGGGTTCCCTGCAATCACAGATGTATTTTCTGTCACTTCACTCTCTTGAAAAGGAACAGATCAACAAATTCTCCCTTCTTTCCCCAGGTGCAATGATTCTTAATCCTGGCTGCACATTAAACCACTTGGGGCGCTTTAAAAACTGTCGGGGCTAGGGCCCCACCCCAAAACAAATGATCCAGAATCTCTGGGAATTGGGTACTGGCATTGGGATTTTCAAAAGCTTTCCATGGTGTTCTAATATGGAACCAGGGTTGCGAACCAGTGGTTTGAGAGCTGCAAGCTTCACCGGCACAGAATAGTGAGCTTACTTACCTATGCAGAAGAAAGAATGGAAAAAAACCTTGGAAAAAATCAAGGGAAAGAAGTTTGTCCAGCAACACTATTCTCTAAAACTTTGGAACTTTTTCATTGTGATTTTGAGTAATTAAGTTGTTTAAGATCTATTGCTTCTTAACTTTTAGTCTCTTGAAAGTTGTTTCTAAAAACCACATAATAGGAAGCTATTTATATAAATCTGTCCACATTATCACTGCAATACAGGACCCACACAGCTACAAATATCTTGGCTGTTAGACTTAAAGGCAACAAGAAACCACCACTCTATTTGTCTGGACCACAAAGTGAGCAGCACATGCCTCACACGATGGTTTAAATGCTTCCGTATTATTGGGTATTCAGCTTGGCATCGAGGCTGGGAGTCTGCCAAACAAATGTCTCCTCTAACAGGATGTTCAGACCTTGGCAGGGCCCAGACTTTAATTCCTGTCATCTCCTAACTGCTTTCGATCCTTTCACTTTCTGCCACATGGAAAGAAATTGGTCTGGGTTTCAAAATTCTTCAAATCAAGAAATAAGCTAACATGTGAACGCATAGGGGAGTTTATCTAAATGCAAGCAGACATTTCATTTTCAGAAGTCTTTGCTGTATTGAAAAAAAAAAAAAAAGAGGTGCCTGGAGAAGGTAAATTTCTGATAGTGATAGCTCATAGAATGAGCCTGGTTGAACCAAGTGCCGTCTGCCAGGGTGGAATGGCAGCCAGAATCTAGGGGCTTATCTCTTTCTTATACGTCTATTCAACCCATCCTCCTGTTATAGGCCTCATTTTCAGGTGCACCTGGGGCATCCAAATCCTAAACCTTCCCAGAGTTCTGAGATGTGAATCTGCTTCTGGGCTTTTCCACTGCCAGGTTGGGTTTCTGATCTGCTGAGTCAGAGAACACCCCTTGGCATGGCAGAGTCAAAGGACTGCCTCCCAATGCCATTCCTCCTTCTTCTTCTGTAACATGCCCTGGGCCGTGTGCCCCTGAAGAATTACAGCTCAGAGCCTTCCTCCCAGAAAGGACTGCCAAGAGGAGATCCATGATTTGTGAGGCCCGAAGCTTATAAAATGTAAGGGTCCTCTTTAAGAAAAAGAATACAAAAGTACAAACAAAAGCAAGTATTTATTTAGAATGGAAAAAGGAAAATCACAAGTTAAGCATTTAAAAAGCTGAAATATACCCAAATGGCACAAAATCCAGAAAAATAATACAGAATTTTTTTAAAATTTTATTTAGGGGTCTGCTTAAATATCATTTCAGGGAGCTCTTCCCTGACCATGCTGCACAAAGTAGCTGGCACCCTTTTATTGGTCTCTACCTCCTTACCATGTTTTCTTTTTCTCCATAGCACTTATTCCTCAGTATGCTATATCTGTTTTTGTGTGTTTATTATCTTTCCTCTTAACTAGAATGTAAGCTCTATGAGGACAAAGAATTTTTCTGTCTTGTTTGCCATTTTGTCCCCACACCCAGAACGTAGTAAGTGCTCAATGACTGTTGAATAAATGTAGAAAATGTTCACACAAAAATTCCATATTTTAGAAAATGAATGTAGAGTGTGTTGCAGTTTGATATTATTTATGAAACTAAAAATAGATATTGGATTATGTTTGTGAACTGGTCTTTTCCTCCAGGCATATTAGCTTATATTGGATTCAGAGGTTTCACTTTTACTTGATTGGGCCTCGTCAGTAGTACGTTGAGTGTGCCTTTAGTGGGTAGAGACGCACAGAGAAGCTGCACCACAGAGGAGGGAGTTTGGAGTTCTAATTCTGGAGCCCTGGGAAGTAAGCACACAGAGGAGAAGAGCAGCTGAGCCCTGAGAGAATCGAGCCCCCTGGGGAGAGAGACAGAGCTAGTTGCCTGATAGTCTACAGCTGGCCTTATGGAAACGGCAGGGCAGCTGAGCCTGGAGAGAAATAAGCCCCAGCAAGAGAGGAACCCAGGAAGCCTGAAGTCTTGGCAGGCGTTGGCAGCCATCTTGCTCCGATGGCTCCAACACATGGTAACAGGCTTCCGTGAGGGAAGTTACTTATGCTTTATGGCCTGTAACTGTAAGCATCTATGCCAAATAAATACCCTTTATAAAAGCCAACAGATTTCTGGTATTTTGTATCAGTATCCCTTTGGCTAATACAAGCGTAATCCAGTTTTTGTTTAAAAATTAAAATATGCATAGGAAAAAAGACCATAAGTAGATAGATCAAAATATTAAGAGTAATTATCTCTGGATGACTAAATTATCAGTTATTTTCATTTTCTTCATGCTATCTTTCTAGATAGTCCCAATTTCTTTTCAAAGATGTATTTAAGTTTTAGATAAACTAGATGTGAAAATGCTTATGTTGAAATCTGAGGTAAAAATCACTAGATATAAAATGTTCTAACTAATATAATCCTGACTTGTTTAAAAAAATTTTTTAAAGATGAAGGAAACACAGCAATAAATTAATAGTAGTCACTTCTGGGTATTGGAATAACACCTGGTTTTCATTTTCTTCCTATTTTTTTAGTGCTTTCCATAGTTTTTATAATTGACATGAATTATTCTGATAATCCCCCAAAATAAAAATGACACATTACCATGGAAAAAAGAATGGGGGATAAGAATAATGAGGTACCCTTAAACTAGAGATGTGGCTAGATAATTAGTGGTGTTCAAAGAAAGGGCAGGGAAGATAAAAAGACACCAAGAAGGAGGGAATAAGGGGACTTGATGAGATTAACATGAAACAGTGATAGGGAGAGAAATAAGGAAGCAAACACTGGGAAACAACTGTGACAGGAGACACAGAGTGGAGAGAGGCCTCCAAAGTGAGTGAGTTGGGCTTTCATTTATTTTGACTCAAGTAAGTGCCTGCCCTCAGAGCTCCATAAGTAAGTCCTAGAAAAATAAATTGATGAGAATGTGAGTGGAGAAAAAATTCCAAAGTCAAGTGGTAAGGAAATCGATACCAGTTTTTAAACTTCCAATGGACTCTTTTTAAAAGCAGTAAAGAAAAAATATATTCTGAAATTTCCCCAAATACATTTTTAACTTCAGTTTTTCAAGAGAGATATCTGAATGGGTTATTCATGACTCAATATAATTTTGTATTAATTCCAGGTGTGATGATTGACCATAACTGCAAATAACAGGACACATTCTTATGGTCTCTGATGACTACCTAGGTAATGGAATAATAATGATAATTAGGACATGGTGAATCCACCTTCTCACCATGAAATAGAATGCCAAGTAGAAGTAGTTAGTATTCATTAAAATCAGTGTGTGAAAAATCAGCTGAAAGAAAAGTATTTAGTGAAGGCAAAAAATAAAACCCCACAGTCAAGTCCTTTAACATTTATTTTTGTAGCACAATAAAATGAAAATGTGGGTTAGTTTTAAAATTCATAGCTTATGTAAAGGAACTCTTTTTCTGCCGACATATAAAATTACTTTAAAGACAGAAATAGAGACTGTATTATAAAATGGAAGGTATTCAAAGTTCCTTTTCAGTAAAATGCCTTTTGATATGTGAAAGTACTTTTAATTAGAGATAATTAAAATAATAGGCTATATTTAAAAATAATTACATATTAAAGGATGTATGCCAAATGATGGTAACCTGGCTATAAAATTTTAACATGAGCGATATCAAGACATAATAATACCTTAACTAAATGAATTTTTTTTTTTAACTAAACTCTCTTCTCACTCCACAAATCTTCTTCTCACTACTTACAGACCCTGATTCAGCAGGTTCAGAAGAAATTTACCACACTTTGTATCTCTATAACAAAGTTGTAAATATAAGTTTCCCATTGAATTAAAACTTGAGAGTAGTGAAGCCTCTGAGCCATAGATGAGCGATAGCAATACACACACATTTAATGGATGATAGGTCTGTGTTCCACACATCAGTAGTTAACTGTAAAGGAAATAAAACTAGAAAATCCCATCTGTGAAGGGATATTTAACCTAAATGGCAATAGAATGAAATGCAAATTAAAACAAGGAGCAATTTTCATTTTACTGAAATTAGCAATATCTTTTTAAATGATGATACCCAGGGTATCATCATCAATCATCAGCAATAGCATTTTAAAGTGATTCAAACCTTTTGGAAAGTAATCTGGCAATATGTATTTAGAGGCACAAAAAAAAAGTTATATCTTTTGACTTAGCAATTCAATTTCTAAGAAATAATCCCCAAAATGGAAACAGCTATAAGCAAGAAAATATTCATCTATGCATTACTTATAATTGAAAAAAAGGGAAGGGGTTTTTGAAACTGAAAAAAAAACCACAAACACAACCAAAAAGCTAATAAAATAATAGTTATGTATATTATGGTACATTTGTTTGATATATACTGCAGCTGGTAAAAAATAGAGTTATGAAAACTAGGTAGAAACATGGAAGAATTCTATAGTGGGTTAATCTTTTTTTTTTTTAATTTTTAATTTATTTTTTATATATCTATGTACATTTTTAGGATTCATTGATTACACACATGTTACACAGAGATTCCAGGAGTACCCATATGCCATCCCCCACCCCTCCCACAACCCCCAACATGCACATCCAGAATGCAAATTTGTGTATACAGTATGATTGCAATTCTTCAAAGATATGCTAAAAGGGGAACCAGCTGTGGCTCAATTGGTAGAGCCCCGGTTTACCACATGGGAGGCCCCAGGTTCGGTTCCCGGGGCCTCCTCGAGAAGGCAGACCGCCGTGATTTGGCAGGCCACCGGGAGCAAAGGCAAGGTGACGCGTGGTGAGCTGACTCTACGGGATGCCCCAGCAGGGGGAGACAAGCAGACACAGAAGAACGCAAAAAGCAAAAATGAACACAGCAAGAACAAGCAGCAAGGGGGAGGGGATATATAAATACATAAAAAATAAATCTTTTAAAAAAAAGATATGCTAAAAAAGAAAAAGTACTGGTAGAAAATACATTAAGATGATGATAACGGGGCTCTTAGGGTGACAAGAATATAGGTACTTTTGTTCCTTTTCACTACTTTTTACATTTTTGTGGTGTGGTTATTACTTTTAAAGTGGGAATTTTTGGATTGGGGATTTGCTGGGTTTTGGGGTTTTTGTTTTGATTTTTTTGTTTTGTTTTTTGTTTTTTTTTTGCGTTTTTTCCAGATTTTCTCCAATCCTACTAAACTTCTGAAGGTTTGGTTAAACTAGATAGCATAACCTTAAAGTAAAATTTTATGGAAAAAAATTTTGGATAGATTATAGGTGAAAATCATTAGTGATCAGGGAAATGCATATCAAAGCTACAATGAGATATCATTTCACCCCTATTAGAATGGCCACTATTAAAAAGACAGAGAACCACAAGTGTTGGAGAGGATGTGGGGAGATAAAAACACTTATTCACTGTTGGTGGGAATGTAGAGTGGTACAGGCACTGTGGAGGACTGTTGGGCGGTCTCTAAAGAAGTTGAATATAGATTTGCCTCGTGATCCTGCAATACTACTACTGGGTATATAACCAGAACTGAGAGCAGTGCCACGAGCAGACATCTGCATACCGATGTTCCTAGTGGCATTATTCACGATTGCCAAAAGATGGAAACAACTCAGGGTCCATCCGCTGATGAATGGATAAAAAAACTGTAGTGTATACACATGATGGAATATCATGCAGCTGTAAGAAGAAATGAAGTCGTGAAACATATGACAACATGGATGAAACTGGAGGACATTATGTTGAGCGAAGCAAGCCAGACACAAAAGGACAAATATCTCTATGATGAATTAAATATATTGAGTAATCTATGGAGTTAATAATTTGAATATGGGTCACCAGAAAATAAAATGAGGGTAGAGAATGGAAAGCTGAGGGTTAACTAGTACAGAATTGGTAAAAAGGATGTGTGTTAATCTTTGAAAATGAAAGCATACATAATGTTTGTAACTATTATATGGGTATGACAGTAGTTGAAAAGGAAAGTCTAAGGTCATGTTAATTACTAAAAGGAAAGCTAAAAAAATGTAACATGGAACTGTATAGCATAGTAAAACCTCACGTGAAATATGAATATGGGTAATATTGCATATACAAGACTGTTTTTCTTTGAAACTGAACAAATGTATATTAATGTTACAAGATGTTAAATTGAAACAAACAAAAATATCACATTATGCTAAGTGAAATAAACCAGACACAAAGCACTACATATTGCATGGTTCTATTTATATAATAAGCAAATATAAAGCAGTTTATAAAGATGAAATTAGATTAGTGGTTATGTAGGGTTGGGGAAAGATAGACGGATTCACAGGTGACTGCTAAGGGGTGTGGAGTTTTTCTTTTTGAAGTAATGAAGCTGTTCTAAATTTTTTTTTTGTGGTAATGAATGCACAACATTGTGATTATACTAAAAGCCATTGATTATACAGTTTGGATAGATTGTATGGAATATGAATATATCTCAATAAAACTGCTTTAAAATAAATAAATAAATAAGCAAGAGTAGCCAGAAATAACAGCTATGTACAGCAGGGAAAGCATAGAGAGATTGAGACATGATGAGTTCTTTTTGTTGTTTGTTGGTCTGTTGTTTATCATTATTATTACTGAAATAATGAAAATGCTCTAATAATAATTGAAGTGATAAATGCACAACTATGTGATTATGCCAAATACCATTGATTGAATACTTGGGATGGACTGTATGCTTTATTAATATGTATCAATAAAATTGATTTGTTAAAAAAAATTATAGGTGAAAATGCTAATGATAAAATGTAAAGTGAAAGAAAACTGGATACAAACTGTTTTCTCTAATATGATTCTGATTTGTTTTAAAACTATTTTTATTAAAAATAAGGCTTGAACTTCTTAGATATGACACCAAAAGCACAAGCAACAAAAGAAAAGTTATAGATAACTTAGATTTCACCAAATTTTAAAACATTCATGCTTCAAAGGACACCATCAAGAAAGTGAAAAGGGGGAACTGGCTGTAGCTCCGATTCACCACATGGGAGGCCCCCCGTGAGCAGGGCAAACTGCCTGCTCTGCCGCGCGGTGAGCTGACTCGGCGGGTCGCCGCAGCAGGGGGAGACAAGCAGAGACAAAAGAACACAAAAATGAACACAGCAAGAACAAGCAGAAAGGGGGATATATAATAAATTTTTTTTTAATTAAAAAATCTTTTTTTAAAAAGTGAAAAGAGGGCCCGGCTAGATAGCTCAGTGGATAAAGAGCTCGCTGGGAAACCACATGGGAGGCCCTGGGTTCGGTTCCCGGGGACCTCTCCTAGCGGGCAGACCGCCTTGAGAATGGCAAGCCGCCATGGGCGGGCCGGAGCCGCCGTGGGCAGGGCAAAAAGCTGCCACGGACAGGCAAAAGCCGCCACGGG
>PVKH010026571.1:0-13183 GCA_004027955.1 Chaetophractus vellerosus
CCAGAGTCCACGTGTTGGAGGAAGATGGCTGCCGACGTCTCCAGGGTTCAGGCTTCCAGGTTCCTCTGTTCCCGGGGCTGCGTTTCTCTCCGGGCTTAGCTTCTGTTTCCTTCACGAGTTCAGCTGTAGACGATGAGGCTTTCTATGCTTTGCGTCTCTCCACAAGGCCAGCTGTAGACTATCAGGCGAACGGCTCACTGACGTGGCAATTAATGCCCTACTCATAACTTAATCATGCCCAGATGAACAGATGAGCTTACAAACATAATCTAATTTATATTTTTGGAATTCATAATTAATTCAAACTCAAACCATTACAGGGGGTAAAGAAGAGTTTGTCTGGAATGCAGGAGATCCTCTAGGGCATCTCCTAGTATTGCCATGCCCTGTGATTAAAGCCAATGGAAAATTGCAACAAACCACTAACAATGGCCAGAATCTTCAGGAATGAAAGTTTGGGTCACCCCATGTTCCCGTTACCTTCAGCAAGCACTTCAGCTGGCCGTGGTTCTTTGCCTGGTGGGGTGATCCAAACTTTCATTCTTGAAGATTCTAGGCCATTGTTAGTCCTGCTTGAATCACAGGGCATGGGTTACAGAAATGAGGACTGTAATAGTCATGAACCCTTCTTCCTTGTTTTGTTATGAGTATGAATGTATATGTACACAAAATGAATTTCTTGTTTTTCCCCAACCTTTTCCCTTATCATATGAAAAGTTGTATTAATTTTGTGTCATAATATTTAAGGATGTCACATTTAAGAGTGAATATTACCCAAGGACTTGCACCCTATTCTGTGGGGAATTAATGCATTTCCAGTTGTATGCAGGGGAGTTAAACATTATGAGGTGGAAATATATATGTATGCTTGTATGTTGTTGTTTTTACTTAGAGACTAAGTATGGTTTAGGGTAATATGTATGGTTGCTGAGTTGACAAGGGGTGGACTGTGATGGTTAGGCTCATGTGTCAACTCAGCCGGGTAACTGTGTCCAGGTATTAGGTCCAGCAAGCACTGGGCTAATTGTAATACAAGAGCATTTATGGACTTCAATCACCAGTGAGTTTACTGTGTGAATAGCTGATTACATCTGCATCAATCAGGGAAATTGGATCAAGAATGGATGACGCTTTAATCCAATCAGTTGACTGCCTTAAAAGGGGAAGTGATTTCAGCATTCAGAGAGAATTTCCCAGCTCGTCTTTGGACAGCCAACTTCTCCCAGAAACTCATCAAGGACCTTTCATTGGTCTTTCATTGGAGCCCCTGGCTTGCAGCCTCCCTGCGGAACCTGGACTTGTGCATCCCCACGGTCACGTGGGAGACTCTTATAAAATCTTATATATGATTGACAGATATCTCCTGTTGTTTCTGTTTCCCAAGAGAACCCTGACTAATACAGTATCTTAACAGTATTTAGTCTTCCAAGTCATGAACGCAAAATGTCCATCCATGTATTTAGATTGTCTTTCATTTCTTTCTGCAATGTTTTGTACATTCCCATGTACAAGACCTATACATCCTTGGTTAAATTTATTCCCAAATATTTGATTCTTTTAATTGCTATTGTAAATGGATTTTTTTCTTAATTTCCTCTTCACATTGTTCATTAGCAGTGTGCAGAAACATTACTGATTTTTGTGAATTGATCTTGTACCCTGACACTTTTCTGAATATATTTATTAGCTCTAGTAGCTTTGTTATGGACTTTTCAGGATTTTCTATATATATATGCCCATATCATCTGCATATAGGAAAAATTTTATTTCTTCCTTTCCAATTTGGATGCCTTTTATTTCTTTTTCTTGCCCAACTTCTCTGGGTAGAACTTCCAATATAATGTAGAATTGCAATGGTGGAATCAACTTGTCTTGTTCCTGAACTTAAGGGGAAAGATTTCATTCCTTCACCATTGAGTATGGTGTTAGCTGTGGGTTTTTCACATATGTCTTTTATCATGTTAAAATATTTCCTTCTATTCCTAGTTTTCTGAGTGTTTTTATCAAGAAGCGGTGCTAGATTTTGTCAAGTGCCTTTCCTGCAGGAATTGAGATGATTATGCAGTGTTTTTCTTTCATTCTACTACTGTGGTATATAATATTAATTCATTTTCTTATGTTGAACCAGCCTTGCATTCCTGTGATAAATCCTACTTGATCATAGTGTATAATTATTTCATTCATTGCTGTTGGATTTCATTTGCTAGTTTGTTTTTGAGAATTTTTTCCATCTATATTCATAAGGGATAGTGTCTGTAATTTTCTTTTCTTATATATTTATCTGGCTTTGGCATGATAATGGCATGGTGATGTTGGTCTTACAGAATGAATTAGGTAGTGTTCTCTCTTGTCTTCAATTTTTTGGAAGAGTTTAAGTAGGATTGATGTTAATTATTCCTGGAAATTTAGGTAAAATTCACCAGTGAAGCTATCTGTTCCTGATATATTTTTGTTGGGAATTTTTTTTATTACTGAAGCAATTTCTTTACTTGTTATTGATCTGCTGAGATCTTCTATTTCTTCTTAGTCAGTGGAGGTAGTTTGTGTGTTTCTAGGAATTTGTGCATTTCATCTAGATTATCTAAATGTTGATATTGTTCATAGTATCATCTTATAATTCCTTTTATTTCTGTGGGTCAATAATTATGTTGCCTTTTCATCTCTAATTTTAGCTAATGTATCATCTCTCTTTTATTTTATTGAGTTAAGGTGTGACCTACCTCCATCAGGATGAGTCTTAATCTTATTACTGGAGTCCTTTAGAAGAGAATGAAGTTCAGACACACAGAGAGAAAAGCCACAGGAATCAAGAAGCTGAAATGGAACCCAGAAGAGAAGAAAGAGACCAGGAGACACCACCATGTACCTTGCCAAGTAACAGAGGAACCAAAGATCACTGGCTACCAGCCCCAGAACACCATGGTCTTTGTGGGGAAAAGCATCACCTTGATCATACATTAATTTTGACATTTTCCTGGCCTCAAGAAATTCCCATTGTTTAAATCAACTCATTTCATAGTATTTGCTTGAGCAACCTAGGAAACAGAAATACCAACTTAACTTCAATAGCATACACATTCACTGCTCCTATTCCCCTCCATTTCCCCAACTTTTTGTTGTACTTGTATTTGTAACAAATTATATCTGTATAAGTTGTATGTCCAAAACCATAGATATAGCATTACCATTTATGCATTTGCATTGTAGAAATGTAAGACATAAAAAGTAGTGTTACAAACCAAAAATCTGGCTAGTTTTACTGGAGGTCTTTAGATTTTTATGCTGTTATGATCTACTCCCTGATGTTTTTTTCCTTTCAGTCTGAAGAACTCCCTTCATCATTGCTTGTAGGGCAGGTCTAGTGGTGATGAACTTCTTTAGCTTTTGTTTATCTGGGAATATATCAAACTATCCCTCATTTTGAAATTCTAGATTGGAAAGTCCATATTTTCTCATGAGAAATCAGTACTTAGGCTTATTGGGACTCCTTTGTACCTGATACATTGCTTTTGTCTTGCAGCCTTCAGAATTCTCTCATTTTCCTTAGCATTTGACTGTTTTACTACTGGGATTTTTGTGTCTGGGAGTGGTACTATTTGAGTTGATCCTGTTAGGGTATGTTGGGATTCTTGAATGTGCATATTCACATCTTTGGGAAGTTTTCTGCCATTATTTCTTTGAACATTCCTTCTGCCCCTTTCTCTCTTTCATCTCCTACTGGGACTCTCATAAGGCATATATTAGTATGCTTAATGGTCTCTCACAAGTCTCTTTTAGGCTCTTTTCACTTTTGTAAAAAAAAGATATTTATTTATTTATTTATTTATTTATTTATTCATTCATTCATTCATTCATTCATTCATTCATTCATTCATTCATTTATATATCCCCCCCTTGCTGCTTGTGCTCTCTGTGTTCATTTTGCTTTATTGCATTTTTCTGTGTCTGCTTGTCTTGCCCTGCTGCATCATCCTGCTGAGGCAGCTCACCGTGTAGCAGCTTGCTGCACAGTGGCTTGCCTTCACCAGGAGGCCCTGGGGACCGAACCCGGGGCCTCCCATGTGGTAAACCGGAGCCCTACCAATTGAGCTACAGCCGTTTCCTTCTTTTCACTTTTTAAAATTCTTTTTTTAATTTATGCTCCTAAGCATGAATCATTTCAATTGTCTTGTATTCAAGTTTACTGATTCTTTCATCTGCCAGTTCTAATCTGCAGTTGAAACCCTCTAGGGAATTTTTCATTTCAGTTTTTGTGGACTTCAACTCCAGTATTTATGTTTGGTTCCTTTTTAAATTTCTATGTCTTTTTGAGATTTTCATATTGTTCAATCATTGTTTTCCTGATATCCTTTAATTCTTTCTCAGTGTTTTCCTCTATTTCCTTGAACATATTGAGGATTCTTTTTAATAAGTCTTTGTCTTGTATGCCCAAAACCTTATCTTCTATGTTGATGGCTTCTGGATTTTTATCTTTTTCCTTTGGATGGGCCATCATTTCCTGTTTCTCTATTTGACTTATAATCTTTTGTTGCATAGTACACATTTTAATATTTTATTGTGTTTATTCTGACATTTCATCCCTGAGATGTCTGTTTCTTAAGTTTGTATCCAGCTAGTGAGATGAATAAGTGTTCCATGCATGCCAGGAGCTAACAAAAACAAGCAAATGCAAAAACAAACACCTTTTTACAGCCTTTGCAGATTGGTTCTGCATTGGCTGGTGCCCTCCCTCAGAATTTAGCATTCTTATCAAGATGAGGTCAAGGCAAATGTGAGTGCAGGGTTGACTCATCTTTTCTCAGCCTGCATATTTCCTGAGCTTGTGCTTGCTCATGGACTTAGGAATTCCCTTTTTTACAAGAATTTGAATGCTCCCTCTATTCCCTGTCAAATGACTTTCTCCCTCTTCTGGGTGTTCTATTGCATGACTTAAGGCAGGTAATCCTTTTCCCCAGTCCACTTTGACTTAATTGTTTCTTATACTGCTTTAGCTGTCTGCAAGCAGCTTCTGACTGCAGGGCAAGTCTTGGGAAGGTGAGCAAGAAATGAGTTTCCTGATTCAAGTCTTTCAGGTTGCCACCCACTAGATTGACACTGACATATAAGACATGGGGGTAACTCTGCTCCCTCTGGATCAGGACCAGGGGTCCACAATGGGAGTGCAACCTGGCTCCACTCTATGTGAGGAAAGAGGTTAGAGTGGCACCAGCATGTGCACCGTAAGCTTCTCCTGCCATTTTAAAGTTGCATTTTCCTGATTTAGTGCTTGCCCAGCTACTGACACTTTTAAATTGTTTTCCAGAGTTTTGCAAAAGATGGCCTTGCCAAGTTTTGCTAGTTGTTCAAAGATTCTGTGAGGGATGGCCAATGTCATCATCTTGGTCAACTGGAAATTTTTAGAATCCATGTCAAAAATGCAGTAGAAAGTTAAAGTTTGATTTCCATTTCCCACAGCCCAGGTTACCCGGCCTGTGCTCATAGTCACACCACTTGAATTTTGGTTTTGACTGAATTCCAGTGCTGCGGATGGCACATATAAATCATTCACATTTGGAACTGGCAGCATCAGAGGTATGCTCATCACTTACTTAGGAATTCTCAACTTCCATTTAGTGTCTCTTTTCATTCACTGCTTCACTGTCCTCTTTCCCTTTCTTAGCCATGAAAGCACACATTCACATTCCTTCAAAATCCAATTATTTCTGTTCTCTTACTTCACCCTCCAAATTCACCTCCTCATAATCTCAGTTTTATATATTGCTAAATTACTAACTCCTTCACATGCTGTTGAGCAAGGAAGGCACTGTTCTGTGTGGTGATTGACATCAAGAACCCATGGACGGCCACCTCACAGACAAGCATTAAGAATTCAAAACCAACTGAATCTACATGTATTAAATATGTGCTGTTTGAGTGCTTTTGTGCACCTTTAAAAATAAAGGTCTAGGTATTTCTTTTATAAGTTTGGATCTATACAAATAGGAAACAAGTATATGTTGGTAGAAAGCCCAAAGTTTTCAAAATGCACAGATTAAGAAAGCAGTAATTAATTTCCTTTGACCTCGAGGGGGAAAAGAAAAAACTGAGGGCCAACCTAGCCTGAAATCCACCTATTAACCATGCAAATGGAAAGTCTCCAGGCCTGATAAGTACAATAAACAAAAGATTATAGGGCTTCCAGAATTTCCAGATAACCTGGCTCATGAAGCCCAGAGGAGGACAGCAAAACTAGCTTCCTTTGTGCAGGGATTTAGTCCTCTGCATTTGTTGAATCTAGAGACATCAGGGTCAGTGATTAACAATGACCCAGAATAATTGGATGGGCTTGAAAACAGGCCTGTTTGCAGATAACCAATTTCTGAGAACCATTTATATCCTCTGTCAGTCCATACTTTGCTTTATTATTGTTGTTTTGTTTCATTGCCCAGGACTTAGGATGAATGTCTCTATTATTCAATGTTTACAGTGCCTAACAAATGCTGCTCACAATTTGACATTTAAAGAATTGGTAAATTTTTATTTTATTTTGTGTAACTTTATGATAGTGATGGTATGTTTTCCTTTTTTCCTAATGAAACATTAAATTTCTTGTGACAGAACAAAATGTCTAATTCCTTCTCAGGGAGTATTCCATGCCAGTGACACTCTCAGGTCTGGGGGAGGAAGAAAACGAATGTGTAGTTTCCTTAGTAGTTAATTAGTTTAAGTAACCTGTAAAGGTTGTCACCACTGTGTCTTGTGGGAAGCACTGAGCTCCTTCTATTTTTTTTTTAACTTATTATTGGAGTAAGATACATGCAACTAAAAATTTCTCATTTTAACCATTTCCACGTATACAAATTGAGTAATATTAATTACATTCACAATATCGTGCTACCATCATCACCATCCATTAAAACAATGTTTTCATCAGCTCAAATAAACTCTGCACCCATTAACAATAACTCCCTCTCCCCCCACCCCAGCCTTTAATAACCTATAATCTACTTACTCTCTTTATGAAATTTGCTTCTTCTAGGTATTTCATATAAATGAGATCTTACACTATTTGTCCTTTTATATCTGGCTTAGTTCATGCAATATGATGTTTTCAAGGTTAATTCATATTGTAGCATACATCAGAACTTCAATCCTTTTTCAGGCTAATAATATTACCTTATATGTATATACCACATTTTTTTTATCCACTCATCAGTTGGTGGACACTTGGTTTCTTCCACCTTTTGACAATTGTGAATAATGCTGCTATAAATATTGGTGTACAAATATCTATTTGAGTGCCTGCTTTCAGTTCCTTTGGTTAAATATTAAGAAGTGGGATTTCCAGGTCATATGGTAATTCTATTTTCAACTTCCTGAGAAACTGCCAAACTGATTTCCACAGTAGCTGCACCAATTTACAGTGTCACCAGCAAAGTTTAAGAGTTCCTATTTCTCCACATCCTTGCCAACACTTAGTACTTTCTGTTTTTTAATAGTAGCCACTGTTTCCAAAGAAGACACACAAATGGCCAATAAGCACATGAAAAGATGCTTGACATCATTGGATATCAGGGAAACTCAAATCAAAACCACAATGAGATACCGTCTATCTTCTTATTCTACTCTTTATTCTAATTCTACGCAAGATCTTGACACTCTTACAGACAATAATTTAATTGGCAAGTGTATTTTACATCGTAAGAACAGGACATATGGATGGGGGATGGGAGCACTGAGGCTTCAGCTATGAGTAGAATTTGGGAGAGGCTGAGGGAAAATGAAAGCATTCCAGAAATAGGAGAATATGACCAAAGATCCAGCTAGACATGGGCATGAAGCTGTTGTGTGTGTATATGTGTGTGTTTGTGTGTGTAAGAAGGATAACAGCCTTCTGAAGCTAGTTTTCTAAATGGCCCTGGCATATATCAAGCACTTACGCTGCCTCTGGGTAGCACATTTGTTCTAGAGCACTGGCTTGCTGAATATCCTCCATCATCTCAGGCTCATCTCAGCCTCCTGGAAGCCAGAGGCTAGCGTCTGTGTGTTCACAACTGGGCCAGTTGTTGGCTCCAGTTGGCTCAACCCCTCTTCCCTCCCTGTCCTACCTCCAGTAAGCTGCACCCTGATTATCCAAGCACAGTCCAGAACATAGTTACAGTTCCAGACTTAAGAGAGCTCACATATCATGAGGGGAGCAAAAGTGGGAAACTTGACTCGCTTGCTTAGCGTCTCAGAATAAGATGTCAGAATTGAAAGAAACCTCAGTGGTGCCATGGCCTCATTTTATTTTGAGGAAACTAGGCCCAGAGGGTGGGCCTCACAATAGAGCTATGTGACAAGGATTCAGGTCTCTGTTATTTCCCCATCCTCCGATTCTTCTAAGCCCATGATCACTTTAGGATCAATGAATCTCCATTCTCCTCACCTTTTCCAGTCCGTAGGCCTCCCAAAGCACCCATCAGCATGACTCTGCCCACTTCTCCAAGGGTCCACTATAAAACCCATTTCAGAATTTTCTCTTGAATTCCCTTCTTTTATTATCCCTCATTAACCCCACTCTGCCCATGAAGTTTCAAGTTGTGCCTCTCCCTTACCCTGCAAGAGCCTCTTGGTTCAGTAATAATTGCTTGTTTTTTTCCACCCAAATTGCCCGGAGGCCTTGGACAAGCCACCTGTGAAGTAAACTCCCAACTAAAAGATGAAGTCATTAAGCAAATCGCATGTCATCACACATTTCCACCTGAGAAGCCGGCCCCTCCCCAAGCCCCTTCGACTCAAGGGTTTCTTCCGCTGCTGCCTTGTTGCCACAAAATGACTGAAATGCCCTGAGAGGGACAGTTCAAGATTTGAAATTACTACTATATTGATTCGGGCAAGTTCTTACCTAAGGAATTTGGAACCGATCTGGGCAAAAATAATTTTTTTGTTGAAAGTTTCAACACACCTACTTTAATCTCATTAGTGCAAATTCACCTGACAGGCACTGGAGCCACCCTGGGGGTGGGGGATGGAGACCTGCAGACACTTACAAGGGGCAATTTCCTTCGCACCTGGAGATGAGAAATCAGAGATGTCAGGCCTCACTTTGAAAGACAGGAAGATTGGTGATAAGTCAGAGGTGTCCCCTCCCCTTTCCCCAGAGGCTGTGTGGGAATAAGGACACATTCCATTGCTTCTCAGAGGGAGGGAGGGGTAGCCCGATGGAAACAGCTAGAGAGGAAAGGAGCACAAAGAAAGGAGAGACTAGTGGATATCAGGAATGGTTTACACCCCTCACAAGATAGAACACCAATTAAAGCCATCAAAACAAATTGAAGTGGAACCCCTGGGTTCCCTGAAGCCTCTCTTGTAAGCTTGGCCACATCTGCAATCCTCATCAGCAGAAATTAGGTAGAAGACCTCAATGTATACCTGCTTTCCTAAAAGTTAAACCCATATTATACTTGCTCCTTATTTATGTATATTTCAGTGGCTTCCTATCATCTCACACAGTTGTTGGTTCTGGAAGCTTCCCTTCTGACATAGAATTGCCCAATCTTTATTTTGTCAAGTAAGGGTGTGAAAACAAAACAATACGAAATGAAGAACAAATAAACAACAACGAAAAAACTATATCTTCATCATTTCTTTTTTTTAAAGGACATTTTCAAATAAATAAGTAAAATAAGTACATTTTCCCATTTTGACATGATCCGTGGCATTTGAACCCAGGGGATAAAGACCCAATGCCTTTGGGTAACCAAAAGCAATGCTTCCCACTTCAAGTCCTACCATTGCCCCTGATTTGCTTCCTTCCCCTAAAAGGCACCTTTAGCCCTGTCCCTCCAATCCCGAATAGGTTGCATCTTCTCACTTTCTGAACTTCGGTGTGTGGTGCAGGATAGGACCTTTTCTTGCTCTTTCTGGTTGCTCTTGCTTGTGTTTCAGGACAGAGCTGGCAAGTCAGCTGCTCATCTTCAGAAACCTCCCTTTCCTCCCCAGGCAGAGGGGCTCCTCTCCTCTATTGCCTTGTAATCAAGTTCACGGTAATTGAGTTCATCTTACTGCCCTGTAATCAGTGACATTTACAAGTCTGCCTCTTTCCCTCAGTACACTCCTTGAGGACAGAGGGGACCTCCTACCCATTTGGTGATCCTGAGAGTCCTACAGAAAGCCCCCTCCCCAGCAGGTGCTCGGCCTCCTTGGCTAAGAGGCTGGTTGAACTGACACATGGGCCCCTTCATTCACCAAGCGTGTACCCAGGATTGTACTGGCACGACTGAGGCTGCACCAAAGTAGAAAAGAAGGTCCTTCCCCTTGGGGAGTTTGCTTTTAGGGAACTGGGTAAATCAGACAGACTTAAAGACACAATGCAAACCATTTGGCATCAGGGTGACTCAGAGGCTGAGCATAAGGGAATTTAAAATGAAGGGGAATCATCTCGGCATGGAGTTGGCCAGAAATGGTTTCATGGAAGAGTTGAGTTTTAATGTGGGCCTTGAAAGAAGTATAGAATTCAAATTGGCAGAGGAAACCCAGGAAAATCAAAGATGGGTGCTCAGCAGAGTGAAGGCTTGAAGGAAGGATGTGGAAGCCTAAAACAAGTTGGGCCTCAGGGAAAGGGCCTGGTGGAGGCACTAAGGAATCCCACAGGGCTAGTTTTGAGAGGGAGGCAGGCTGCGTGGATGAACTTGGACTAGCCGGTACTGGAACCCACAAGCCAAGCAGGCTAATAGGATCTTCTTTCTGGAAAGATTGGGCACCAGCCAGTCCAGCCCACTCATTTTCAGATGAGAAAACCAAGGCACAGCCTGTGTGTTAGAGTTCTACAGAAAAACAGAACTGACACGATAGATATATGTCAATATTAAGAGATCTATTATAGGGATTGTCTTACGGGACCATGGGGGTTGGCAAGTCCAGATTCCACAGGGCAGGCCACAAGTTGGAAAAGCCAATGCAGGTGATGCTGAATTCCCCAGGAGAAGCTGGCCTACTGAAGAAGAGGTAGAGATTCTTCTTCCTGACTGCTGTAATCCTCATTGCTGGCTTTAAGACCTCCAACTGGTTTGAGGATAAGACTCTCCTCTTGCAGAGGGCAATCCCCTTTGTTGACTGTAAATACAATTAGCCATAGATTCAATCAACTGACTAAACTTGCAAATCCATCCACGAAATACCTTCACAGTAACAATCAGGCCAGAGCTGGCTTGACCAAACAACTGGACACCATCACCTCACCAAGTGGACCTATGAACTTAACCATGACATCCAGGGAGAGTGGCTTGCCCTAGGGAGTAAACCAGCAGCCGGAGTAAAAATAAAAACGATAGCTGGTTTTTGTGGCACTCTTACACGTGACAGGGCATTGCTCTAAGTACTTTATGTGCACTATCTCCTTCAATCCTTGCAACGATCCTATGAGGGTCAGTATTATGTTTATCCCCATTTTGCAGACAAGGAAGCTGAGAAGTGGAATAGCTTGCTCAAGGTCACAAGGTAACATGGCCAAGTGAAGGCGTCAGCACTATGGAACTGATCTCTGGGGATGCTAATGCCAGTGGGAAGAATGGGGGATTTGGAATAAAAAGTCATGCAGTCGAATTCTGGCTCCACCCCAGGAGTCATGCGACCCCAGGCAAGTTACCTAACCCTGCTTATCCCTCTGTTTCTTCAGTAGTACAAAGGAGATAATAATTCCTACCTCACAGGATTTCTGTGGGGATTAGATAAGATTATATGTGTCAAGTTCTTGGCACATAGTATGTGCTCAGTAAACATTACTTCCCTCCCCATTATCTCCTTTCCCTCCAGGAGTCTTGAGCCTACTCCTGTGATCCTGTGGCTGCCCCCTCACCCCACACCCCTTGCATTGATATAGGCCTCCTCGGCCACTGGACACTGGTCTTCTAGGCTGGCTTGCTCTGGAGGTACCTGTGAAGTGGGCATGGGAGAAGGAAGAATTTGGTGTTCTTGATGGATTGACTCCATCCTCATTTGGCTCTGGTGATGTTACCAGCACAGGAGGCAGACTGAATTAGCTCCCCTGTTGGAGTGAGCTGTAGGAAGCCCCACGATAAATGAGTGGAAAGACACAAGATGAACTTCCTCAGCCTTTTCACAGAGTTACCTCTCACTGGCCCAAGCCCTTGGCTTCCTGAGTTTTGCGAATTCCATATTCCCTCTCTACCCTCTTCCTTCAAACTCTCTCACACACTGAGTCTTGCTGCTTAATTATTAAATAGGAGACCTCCAAAAATACCTCCAGGGAGACAGGTTGGTGGGGTTCAAGCGATTTTAACAAGAACATGGCTCAAACTAGGTTACCTGAGAAGGAGAGATGGATGCATATTTTTATACCTGGCTAAGAGATGGGATAAGGTGAACATTCCTCCCTGTAAATCTCAAGTGTTTGGATAACTCATCAGCTTCTTGAATGGCAATCCACTCAGTTGCAAACCACATTCCAACCCCTCAAGTGCTAGCAGTGCAGAGCACATCTGGAAATTAGTGATTGGGGAGCTGTTGATGTGTGTCTTCAAGTCCCTCTAAGGCAAAGGTAATTTTAGGTGAACCAGGAGCTAATAAATCTGCATATTATGGCTCTTTTCAATTGGATATAAATGAAGACAAAGGACTTCAGGGGCAGGCCTAACATTTATAAAGCCCCACTGTGTGCAAGGCACTGGACTTGAGCTTCATGTATATTGTCTTGTTTAATCTTCCCAACAACCCTATAAGCTGATGAAATTCAAGCTCGCAGCCAGCCAGACCTGGACTTTAATAACAGCCTCACTTTCTAGCTGTGTCACTGAGGCAAATCACTTAAATTCTCTCAGCCTTGATTTCCACATCTGAAAAGCAAGGATAACATCTGTGTACTAGGGATGTTCAGAAGGTTAAAAGAGATTGTGTATATTTTTTAAAAACAATTTATTGAAGTATATCATTCATACATGAACATACATAAACTATAAGTGTTTAGTAAACATTGTGAACTTCCAAGACAAACATGTGTAACATCATACAGGGCTCCCACACATCACCCCCCCACACACACACAAACACCCTGCATTGTTGTGAAACATTTGTCAACAAATTACGAAAGAGCACAAAGTATTACCACTAACTATAGTCCGTATCTTACTCCCTTATACTTTTTAAAAAGGATTTATTTATTTATTTATTTATTTATTTATTTATTTATTTATTTATTTATTTA
>PVKH010026572.1:0-13184 GCA_004027955.1 Chaetophractus vellerosus
TCTTCAGCTGAACTCGTGAAGGAAACAGAAGCTAAGCCCGGAGAGAAACGCAGCCCCGAGAACAGAGGAACCCGGAAGCCTGAACCCTGGAGACGTCGGCAGCCATCTTATTCCAACACGTGGACTTGGGTGAGGGAAGAACTTTATGCTTTGTGGCCTGGTAACTGTAAGCTTCTACCCCAAATAAATACCCTTTATGGAGACCGACCAATTTTGGTGTATTTCAAAAGGCACACCTTTGGCTGACCAAAACAGAATGTTTGGTAAAATTCACCTGTGAAGCCATCTCTGGTATTGAGCTTTTCTTTGTTTGCGGTTTTTGATGAATGATTCAGTCTCCTTACTAATTTTTCATCTGCTGAGAGCATCTGTTTCTCCTTGAGTCAGTGTAGGCAGTTTATGTGTTTCTCAGAATTTGTCCATTTCAACTAGGTTTTCTAATTTGTTGGCATACAGTTGTTCATAGTATCCTATTATAGTCCCTTTATTTCAGAAATGTCCCCCTCTTCATTTCTGATTTTAGTTACTTGTGTCCTATTTTTTCTTCATTAGTCAACCAAAAGGTTTGTCAATTTTATTATCTTTTGAAAGAACCAACTTTCACTTGTGAATCAAATTGATTCTATTTTTTTGTTTGTTTTTTGTTTCTGTCTTTTTTTTTCTTCAGCAGGCACCAGGAACCAAACCCAGGACCTCCCATGTGGGAAGCAGGCACTCAACTGCTTGAGCCACATTTGCCCCCCTCTATTTTTTAAAATTCTCTATAACATTAATCACTGGTAGCTGGTCTTTAGGAAGAAAGCATCACCTTGATGATGTACTAATTCAGATATTTTCCTGTCCTCAAAACTATCTGTCCATTTTATTAGAACAAGAGGCATAATATTAGGAGATAAGAGTGAAGTCATCAACATGGCAATGTAAGATATCCCCCAGAAAAGTGTCCCCTCAGAATCAACTAATAAAAGGAAAATCCCACTTGTATGGATCTCTGGAGTAGAGACTGGAGAAGGACTCCAAAAATGCTGAACCAAAGAAAAGACAAAAATATGAAAATCACATAGGAAATGTGTGTCCTGGACCTGCCAGTCTGGAGGCCTCCCCTTCACTTGGTTCCATGCAGTTTGGGTGTCACACAGAGGCAGCCTGGGCTGGGTCCCTCCTGCTGCAGATGCAGACCAGAGCACCACTCCCAGCAGTGGGTTACAACCCCACAAAATCCAGGCATAGGGACCCAAGTCTGCAGAGACCCAGGGTGGAACACAAGCAGCTGAGGAGTGCCACATAGAAAGGTGCCTCCAGGAAAAAAGAGACCATGGCAGAACTGTTGGCAAGAGGTGCACACACTCAATCCAGTCTCTGTTTTTTGGGCCACCTAAGTGCAAAACAGACCCTAATGGGGAAGAAACCAGAGGCAGAAAAAGCCTCGTGGAAAAAGAAAAGGTTGTGAAACTGAACTGCTATAAGGCAAGATGGGTCTCAGAACTGAAAAGTATAATGAAAAGGGGAAAGTGAGTGAGGGAGAGAATTTAAGCAAATCATAGGACCTGGGGAGAAAATCCTGCACCAAAATAAACAAAACAGATCAAGATTCCCAGAGAAGGAACAGACAAAAGGAAGCTTTCTTCTGGAAGTGAAACAATTGCATATAAAAGGGCAATCTAAAAATTGTACTGCATACCAGGGTAAGAATCGTGTGCACAAGAATTGAGAAAATCTGAACAGTTCGACATGGGCTACTCTAAAGGTCCAGAATAAGTTGGACCAAGTGTCAAAGAAGAGCCTTAACACAAAGCCAGTCAACAATAAAACCCTAGGCAAGAGAGAGAAACTGACCTTCATTGTTAACCCATCAAAGTAATCAGATGCCAAGACATCAGGAAAAAATTACAAGCCATACTGAGAAACAGGAAGATATGAAGATATGGCTCAGTCAAGGGAACAAATTAAAACTTCAGAGGAGACAGAGAATTTGGAACAACAAATCAAAGATACTAAAAAAAAAAAATCAATTCAAGGAGATGAAGGAAAATGTGGATAGAAATAAAAGTGGTGGATATAGAGCTGAAGTATATTAAAAGATGACAGTGTCTGAGCATAAAGGAAAATTCAACAGTTTAAAAAGAAGCATAACAGAAATTATGGTGATGAAAGGCACAATAATGGAGATTAAAAATACACTGGAGGTGTGGAGAAACAGGAGCTCTCCTGCACTGTTAGTGGGGTTGTAAAATGGTGCACCTCTGTGGAAGAGTTTTGCAGTTCCTCAGAAAGTTAAATATAGAACTGTTGTATGATTTGACAATCCCTCTAATAAGAATATATCCAGAAGAATTGAAAATAGTGAAGCGAATAGACATTTTTTAAAAAGATTTATTTTTTATTTATTACATATCCCCCCCCCCTTTGCTTGTTCTTGCTGTGTTCATTTTTGCGTTCTTCTGTGTCTTGACCCGCCGAGTCAGCTCCCCACGTGGCGGCCTGCCTGCTCGTGGTGGCTTGCCCTGCTCGCGGGGGCTTGCCTTCTCAAGGCAGTCTGCCCGCTCGAGGAGGCCCCGGGAACCGAACTTGGGGCCTCCTATGTGGTAAACTGGTGCCCTACCAATTGGGCTACAGCCGGCCCCCCGAACAGACATTTTCACACTGATGTTCATAGTGGCATTATTCACTATTGCCAAAAGATGGAAACAACCCAAGAGTCCATCAACCAGTGAATGGATAAACAAAATACAATGGAATACTATGTTGCTGTAGGAAAAAATGAGATTGGGACATATATGATAATGTGGATGAACCCTGAGGACATTATGCTACATGAAATAAGCCAGAAACAAAAGATAGAAAAGGACAAATATTGTTTGGTCTCACTAATATGAACTAAGTACAAAGAATAAACAGATGGGAGTTAAAACCTAGACTATATGTTACTAGGAGCTAGGGTGAGGACTGAGAAGGGGTACTGATGCTCAATTAGCTTGACTGTGTAAGTGTGGAAATGGATAGAGTTGATGGTAACACATTATAGTGAGTATAACTAATGTGGCTGGTTTATAAATGGGATTGTGGCTGAAAGGGGTAGTCTAGGGATGTAAATGTCAACTGAAAGAAAGCTAGAGAATAATCTAGAGACTGAATAACATAGTGAATCCAGAGGTAGATGAGGATTGTGGTTAATAATACAAATACAAGAATGTTCTATGAACTAGAACAGGTATACATCACTATTACAAGTGGTAAGAATTTAGTGATGCTTGAGAAAATACAATTAATGTAACATATGGATTATAGCTAATAGCAATATTGTAATATTCTTGTATCAATGTCAAAGAAGGTGCTATATCAACACTAAGGGTCAATGATGGGGGTATGGAATTTTCTCTTTTGGACTAAGGAAAACATTTACTGGGGTGATGACTGCACAACTCTGTGATGAAAGTGAGAGCCACTGAGTGTACACTTTGGATAGATTGTACAAGGAATGGGACTGTATAACACAGTGAACCAATGGTAGAAGATGGACAGTTGTTAACAGTACAAATATGAGTGTTCTCTCATGAACTTTAATAATTGTAAAATACTGTTACATGGGGTTAATAATAGGGGATGTGGGGAGCAGATGTGGCTCAAGTGGTTGAGCACTTTCTTCCCACATGGGAGGTCCTGGATTTAGTTCCCAGAGCCTCCTAAAAACAAACAAACAAACAAACAAAAAACAAACAAGCAAACAAATGAAAAAAAAACAACTCAGGGGAGCTGATGTGGCTCAGTGGTTGAGCACCAGCTTCCCATATATGAGCTCCCGGGTTCAATCCCCAGTCCCAGTACCTCAAAAAAAAAAAAAAATAGGGGGTGTATGGAAAAATATATCAAGTGTAAGCTATAGACCATATTAGTGGTAATAGTCTGATCACGTTCTTTCATAATCTGAAACAAATGTTCCACAACAATGTAAGGTGTTGGTGGAGGGGAGATGTATGGGAACTCTGCACATTTAAATGATTTTTTAATAAGTTCACAACTATTCTAATAAAAAATGAAAAAATACACTAGAGGCATACAATAGCAGATTTGAACAGGCAGAAGAAAGAATCAGTGAACTAGAAAATAGGGCAATTGAAATCATACAGTCAGAAGAACAGATAGAGAAAAGAATAGGAAAAATTGAACAGTGTCTAAGAGACTTGAGTGACAGCGTGAAGCGTGCAAACACATGCATCATGGGTGTCCCAGAAGGAGAGGAGAAATGAAAGGGGGAAGAAAGAATATCTGAGGAAACAACGGCTGAACATTTCTCAACTCTTATGGAAGACATACATGTATAAGAAGAGAAACGTATGCCAAACAGACCTGCTTGGAGACACATACTAATCAATGTCAAATGCCAAAGATAAAGAGAGAGTTCTGATAGCAGCAAGAGAAAAGCAACTTGTCACATACATGTGATCCTCAATAAGACTAAGTGCCAATTTCTCATCAGAAATCATGGAGGCAAGAAGGCAGTGGTATGATATATTTAAGGTACTGAAAGAGAAAATCCGCCAGCCAAAAATTCTTTTTTTTTAAATAACTTTTTAAAAACTCCCCCCTCCCCCGGAGATGGCTCCCTCATCTGTTTGCTCACTTTTGCTCATTGTCTGCTCATTGTCTGTCTGTTTCTTCTTTAGGAGGCACCGGGAACCAAACCCGGGACCTCCTATGTGGGAGGAGGGTGCCCAACTGCCTGAACCACATCTACTCCCCAGCCAAAAATTCTTTATCTGGCAAACTGTCTTTCAAAAATGAAGGATGTTTAAAATATTCAGATAAACAGAAACAGAGAGGTTGTCAACAAGAGATCTGCCCTACAAAAATTGCTAAAGGGAATTCTTTGGGTAGAAAGGAAAAGACAGGAGAGTGTCTTGGAGTAGTGTGAAGAACTGAAGATCTTCAGTAAGGGTAACTAAAAGGATAAATGCAAAATCTAATATATATCCGCAATATATATTCCTATAAGAGTCAGAATACAATTGAACTGGAAAAAGTCCTATTTCCTGATAAGAGACTTGAAAAATATAAAGAGGTAATGTGGGACAAAAACAGCAAAAAGAGGAGAAATGGAGGGATATGGCAGCATAGAAAGTATATGCTATTGAAGCTAAGTTGGTATCTTTTCAAATTGGTACAAGATAGACATAGGTTGTAGAATGCAAACCCCACAGTAACCACAAAAAAAAAAAAGTATTTTAAAAAGGAGGCTGCAATAAAGGAGAAAAGACAAAATGATGTAACATATAAAAATCAAAGGCCAGGGAAGCAGATGTGGCTCAAGTGATTGAACTCCTGCCTACCACATGGGAGGTCCCAGGTTTGGTCCCTGGTACCTCCAAAAGAAGACAAGCAAGACAGCAAGCTGATGTGACGGGCAGGCGTGGAGAGCTGATGCAACAAGATGATGCAACAAGTGACACAAAGAGAAAAACATAATGAGAGACACAACAAAGCAGGGAAAGGAGGTGGCTCAAGCGATTAGGTGCCTCTGTCCCACATGAGAGGTTCTGGGTTCAGTTCTCGGTGTCTCCTAAAAAAAAAAAAAAAAAAAAAAAAGAAGACCAGCACTCAACAAACACAGCAAACGCAAACAATGAGGGGTGGAGAGAAATAAATAAATGTTAAAAAAAAATCAAAGGACAAAATGGATTAAGTAAGCACTATCTTTACAGTAATAACACTGAATGTTAATGGATTAAACTCCCCAAATCAATAGACACAGGTTGGCAGGTTGGCAAAATGGATTAAAAAAACCATGCTCCAACTATATGTAATTTACAAGAGGCCCACCTTATATCCAAAGACACAAATATACTGAAAGTGAAAGGATGGAAAAAGACAATTCATTCAAATAGTAACCAAAAAAGAGCTGGGGTAGCTATACTAATATCAGACAAAATAGACATTAAGTCAAAAGCTGTTACAAGAGACAAAGGACGCCATATATTAATAAAAGGGTCAATCCACCCAGAAGAAATAGCAGTCATAAATATTTATGCACCTAACCATGGTGTCCCAAAATATATGAGGCAAACATTGACAAAACTGAAGGAAAAATAGAAACCTCACAATAATAGAGACTTCAATACACCATTCTCACAGAACCTCTAGATAGAAGATCAACAAGAAAACAGAGAACTCGAACAATATGATAAATGAACTAGACCTCACAGACATATGCAGAGCATTTCTTCTCCAAAACAGCAGAACATACATTCTTCTCGAGTGCACACGGATCATTTTCCAGGATAGGCCACACGTTGGGTCTCAAAACAAGTCTCAATAAATTTAGAAAGACTGAAATTATATAAAGCATCTTCTCTGACCACAATGGAATGAAGTTGGAAATCAATAACAGGCTGAGAACTGGAAAACTAGCAAAAACATGGAAGTTAAATAACATGCTCTTTAACAATCAGTAGATAAATGGGACCTCATCAAAATTATAGACCTTTGTGCATCAAAGGACTTTGCATGTACAAGGTCCTAGGTTCAATCCCTGGTACGTTCTAAAAAATATACATATATATGTATATAAATAAAAAGATATGTAGGTCCTGGAAAATTGTAAACACTCAATAAATGGTATCTTTTATTAAAAATGTTCTAAAATCCTTTAAATGGCTTTCAAAATAAAATTCTTATGCCTCAAAAAACCCTCAATATCAATATAATTCACTTTAAAAAAAGAGAAATAATTAGATACACATCTAACAAAACTTGTATTCTGAAAACTACTAAATGCTGATGAAGGAAATCAAGGAGCATCTAAATAAATTGAATATATACCATGTTCTTGGATTGGAAGACTTAACATAGCAAGTATGTCAATTTTCCCCAAACTGATCTATAAGTTTAATGAAATTTCTATCAAAATTCCAGCCAGGTTTTTGTAAATTTAGACAAGCTTACTACAAAATTTCTATGGAAAGTCAAAATGACTAGAATAGCTAGAACGATTCTGAAAAACGCAGTGCACAGTTGGAGGAGTCACGCTGCCCGTCGCAGGTCGCGGTTCGGGCGCAGCAGGCACGACGGCGTGAGGCAGAGGCGAGCGAGTGCCCACCCGCACAGCGCAGCCGCGCGTTTTGACAAATGTGCGAAAGCAACCCAATCAAGGAAAGACGGTCATTTCAACAAATGGTGCTGGAGCAACTGGACAACTGAAATGGGACGCATGGGAAACCTTGAACACAGCTTCCTGCGGGGTTGCCCTGCGGGTCATAGCACGGTGCCAACAGTCTAGGAGGCCTGACGCGGCCACCCTAAGACGGTCAGGCCACGGTCCTGTAAAGATTAACCCAAGCCCCCTCCTCCCGCACCTGACGCTAAAGGCATGTGTCTGCTTCCGTAATCTCGCCTGCTTGCTTAGAACCACCCCATTAGGGAAAACGTACGTGTGCAGTAGCCAGTGACAGTCTCTGGTGCGCGGGGGAACGGCGATGTTTAAGCTGACCAACCAGCTCTTGGGCGTGAGAAATTCGCTGCTTCACGGTGATTCATGTAAAAACCCCTATAAAATGACAAACCGACCCCAGCCGTAGTCTGGTGAGAGTGCCCCGGCCGGTCGGCATAAAGCTTTTCTAAATTTCATCCTTCTGGGTGTCTCGCGACTTTTGCATGGAGGCCCCAGCGAGACTGATCAGCGCCAACCACCCTGAGCATCCCAGGGGACGTTCCTCAGCCCCGGAACACCTCAGTCTGGTCGAGGCGGTCCGGGAGGCACCTGTTCTGTTCTGTTCTGGTAAGTCTGGATCCAGAGAAGGCCAAAGGGTTGCCGGACGCTGCGCTAATCCCTCGGCCTGGCCGCCGGGTGAGACGTCACCCGGGGCCTCAGGGTAGAATGAGTGTCCGTGTCTCTGGGTGTGCTGTCGGTTGTCTTTTGTGTCCTTCCTGTTAGGTCTCTGTTCTGTGCCCTCCGTATTTGCCTTAATGGGTCAGCCGTCTTCGTGTCCTGTTACTCCCCTTGACTGTTTTCTTAAGAATTTTTAGGAAGTCAGGAAGGCAGCAGCTGGATATGGAGCTGAGATCAACCCCGGCACTCTGCGCACCCTGTGTGAGCTGGAGTGGCCCACCTTTGGGGTCGGATGGCCCTCTAAGGGGACCACCAACTTGCCAACCCTCTACAAGGTCCAAAGAATGATATACAGAAAACCTGGCTATCCGGATCAGATACCTTACATCAATGTGTGGATAGACCTGGTGTCTGACACCCCAAAGAAATTAAAGTCTTGTCTTACAGGATGCCCGACCCAACCTGCAACTCAACTTCCCTCGAAGGCTCAACCCACAGGCCGAGGACTCCCGGTCCTCCAGGAAGATCCTGAGGAACCCCCGGAGAAGCCACCTCCTTACCGACCCCCTCAGGCTGCCCCCCTACCTAACCGCCCTACCAGAAGGTCCTTCTGTCCCCCTCTTCCCACTTTAGAAAAAGTACCGCTGGCTAGCCCTCCCCACGCCCGGAAGGGCACTCCATACCAGGCCTCCGTTGTTCCCCCTGAAGCCCCAGCCATTGCTGTCTCAGCCCCTGTTCCTCCGGCACCCCTTCTGCCTCTGCGGCAAGCTGGTCCAGGGTTAGGAGAGGATGGCCTCCGGTTCATGGTATATGCTCCTTTCTCTTCCACAGATCTGCATAATTGGAAGAATCAGAACCCCCCTTCCTCAGAAAAACCCCAAGGGTTAATTTCTCTCCAGGAAACTGTATTCTTTACCCATAACTCCACTTGGGATGACTGCCAACAGCTGTTACAGGTTTGTTTACCGCAGGAAAAAAAAATAAAATCCGGAGAGAAGCAGTAAAGACCATCTTAGGCCACGACGGTCAGCCCACTACTGACCTCATGAGCATAGAGTTTTCCCGTCCACCCGGCCGGAATGGAACTACAGCTCAGATCAAGGTAAGGAGGCTCTCAAACAGTTTCGCCAGACTCTTTTGCAGGGCCTTCAAGCCGCTGCCCGGAAGCCTACTAGCCTTTCAAAGGTCAGCGCTACGACCCAGGAGCCGAATGAGTCACCCGCATTTCTAGAAAGGCGGATGGAGGCCTATAGAAGTTACACTCCCATGGACCTGGAGGCCCCTGAAAACCGCCTTTGTTACTCAACCAGCCCCAGATATACGAAAAAAAAACTACAAAGACTAGAAGGGTTTAAGAGGAAATCACTGTAATCCACCTCCTGTAACTTTTCCAAAAACCAAGGCACTAAACCCAGCAACACTTCTTCCAGAGCCCAGCGCGACTCCCATAGCTCACGACTGTCCAGGCTTGCTTGACTCCCTGACAGGACTGCACCCCGATCTCACCAATGTGCCAACGGAGGGAGCACCGCACAGTCTTTACGTAAACGGCAGTAGTTTTATTAAAGACGGGGTCTGGTAGGCTGGCGCAGCGGTGGTCTGGGCTCAGGCACTGGCCCCTGGCACGTCCGCCCAGAACGCGGAGCCGATAGCCCTCACCCAGGCCCTACGGTGGGCAAAGGACAAACTTGTTAACGTCTACACCGACAGCCGGTACACTTTTGCCACAGTCCACACCCATGGTGTGTTATATCAAGAACGCGGATTTCTGATGTCCGGAGGTAAGGAGATTAAAAATGGGACAAAAATTTTGGCACTATTGGAGGCTGTGTGGCTCCCTAAAAGTGTAGCCATCATGCAATACAAAGAACATCAGAAATAAAACTCTGCGGGCGGAGGGGACCGCCTAGCAGATGAGGAGGCGCGGGCAGGGGCCCTTTTGCCCGTTACCCCCCTCCACCTGCTTCCAACAGTGCTCCGCTATTCCCCAGAAGACGCTATAAGGGGAAAGAACCTGGGAGCCCAACGGACTCAGGAAGGATGGTCGGTTTTACCTGACAACAGAATAGGCTTGCGCGAGGCTGCGGGGAGACAACTAGCCAGGAATTTACACACCACAGCACACACGGGCGGCACAAAATTGGCAGGACTGTTACAAAAAAACTTTCACTTTCAAAATTTGTCTAAAACTTGTTTCCAGCCGATATGATGTCTGTGCTAAGATAAATCCTAAAGGAAGAATGAAAGCTCCGAGAGAACCAGATTACGGGGCCAGGAGCCCGGAGAGCACTGGGAGACAGACTTTACTGACCTAAAGCAAGAAAAATATGGATACAGATATCTCTTAGTGTTGGTAAACACGTTTCAGGATGGGTAGACGCCTACCCAACTAACGGTAAAACTGCTGCAGTCGTAGTAAAAAAACTGATATCAGAAATCATTCCAAGGTTTGGGCTTCCCCTTAAAATAAGATCAGATAACAGCCCAGCTTTTATAGCAAAGGTGACTCAACAATTGGCTAAGGCTCTGGGTATAAGTTGGAAGTTACATTGTGCATTTCAACCCCAAAGTTCAGGACAGGTTAAAAAAATAAATCGCACCTCAAAGATGCCTTAACCAAGTTGGCTTTGGAGCCTGGCGAGAACTGGGTGAGACTCCTTCCGTTCACCCTATTAAAAGCTAGGTGTGCCTCCTATGTCCAAGGCGTGATGCCGTATAAAATTATGTTCGGTAAACCCCCACCCCTGTTGCCTAAGTTGGGACTAAAAAAAATTATCAGAATGTGATAATCAATATCTATTTTCCTCTTTAAGGGTCTTTGATCAAATCCGGAGAGCAGTAAATGAAACTGTTCGGGCAATGCACCCTGACCCATCCAGTACTAAAGTCGTTCCCTTCCAGGTGCAGCCCGGGGACCTTGCACAGACACTCCAAGCCGGAACCCCGGAGCCTCGTTGGACTGGCCCGAATGTGGTGGTTCTCACGACACCTACATCTGAAAAAGTTGCAGGAAAAAGACACTGGATACACATATGTCATCTAAAACCTGCTGCTAACAGTGGGAGGAAACCTGAAGCAGAAGAGTGGGCTGTCACCCGGAGAGAAGAACCACTGAGAGTTAAGATCACCCGGAGAAATGGGACTGGTAACGAACAAAGGGGCAAGGTCTCTAAATTTAAGTTTAATGCTAGTTTTGTTTGTCTGTGCGCATGCCACCCCTTTTCGGTTAGCTTCCTATGTGTAAAATACCATATGGACTGAGAACAGAAAAATCCTGAACACCACCCAGTCCATCAATAAAAACCGCATTATCTCATTTAATTTCTGTGCCCTCTTTAAAAAAAAATTTGAAGGTCGTGGTCCAAAATATGATCAGATATCACGACACAGACACTAGAATAGCCAATGCTAAACGTGCTGCAGTGGGGCGGAGACTTCACCTCGTCCACTGGTGGCGAGGATGTAAAATAGAAAGGACGTCTCCTTAGAAACAACTCTCCAGGGAACGGGTGTAGCTCAGTGGTTGAGCACCTGCTTCCCACAAATGAGGTCCAGGTTCAATCCACGGTACCTCCTAAAACTAAACAAATTAATTAATTAAATAAAAAAATAAAAAACAAATATCTATACACTTAGCATAGGACCTGCAATTGCACTCCTGAAATTATCCCAGAGAAACGTAAATGTATGTCCATACAAAGACCCGTACATGAATGTTCACAGAAGCTCTATTTTTAATAACCCAAATCTGAAAACAGCACGCACGTCCAGTGGGCAGGTTAAGCACACTGTGGCATGTGTGGGGAGCAGAATAACGGCCCCAACCCCAGAACCTGTGAGCATGTGTCCTCACCTGGAGAGCGGTGACACTCCAAGTGCACGCGTCCCTGCAAGCAGAGGCTCCTTCCCACTGGCTAAAAGAGGCACGAGGGCCGGAGGAGAGTCCGAGAAGCCACGTGCTTAGGACTCGACCTGCCACTGCTGGAAGAAGGGGCCCCAGCCGGGAGCGCCACGGCCCTCGAAGCTGGGAAGAGCCCTCCGTTTACCGTTAGCAGGACAATGGGGGTCTTGGTTCTAAAACTGCGAGGAACGGAATTCTGCCGGCAACCCCCAAAAGCAGGAAAGGACACCACAGCCTGCTTCCTTGATTTTATCTGGTGGGACTGTGCCAGAAACAGTGTGCTAATAAACGTGCGTTGTTTTAAGCCACTAAGTTTTTGGTACTCTGTTATGGCAGCAAGAGAAAAGCAGTATCAACAACAAAAAGGAACGAACTATCAGGAAGGAAGAGCATGGCTGGAAAAGCTCAGAGGTTACATTTATACAGCTTTCCTGAAAGGACAAACTGCAGAGACGGAGGATAAATCAGTGGTTGTGGAATGAGGGACAAGGCAGGGTGTGTGGGTACGTGTGCAGGCGGGCGTGACCGTGACGGGCGAGCCTGAGGGAAAGCGTGGCTGGCGGGACGGCCGGACGGTGCCGGCCACATGAACCTGTGCATGTGATAAAACTGCGTAGCAATACACGCACAGAGGAAGGAGCACATATAAACACGGGAAAATGAATAAAGCAGGCGGATTTTACCCGACAACATCCTGGTTTTGACTGTAACGTGCGAGATGTCACCATTAGTGGAGCTTGGCAAAGGGCACACGGGAACTCTGTACTATTTTTGCAACTTATGAATCTATAATTATTTAAAAAAAAAAAGAACATTGGCTAAGGTATGCACAGAAAAAGATAGATGGATTTTGAGAAGTCTGTGCTAAATGACAAAAAAATAAGATAAATAATACAGCACCATTTATGTAAGCTTAAAGAATGTGCACGGAGGCTCTAGTTCTTCTATGCCTCGTAAGTCCTCCTGCTGGTTAAACTAAAAGCTCTAGACACCCCCACACAGGCACATGCACAAACACCTGAAGAATGGAAAGTAAAAGAAAGCAGGTGGGTGGTAGAGGAAACAACGTGGAGAAGCAAACGGCACAGGGCGAGTTGGCCATTTTAAAATCTTGCAGCTTTGCCTGGACTGTGGCTCTGTCATGGAATAGAGCGGCAGGGGCAGCTAAAGCTCCTGGAACAACAACAAAAAAGAAAATGTAATAGAGTCTAGGGAGTCAGATTTGGGGGTTATAGCAAGACAAAGTAACTGGAGATAATGTAGTCATGCCATCCCTCAATTTTAAAAGGTGGCATTTGATCAAAGATTTGAAGAGGAAAGAGTTAGTCATAGAAATTCATGAGAGGAAATTGTTCCCAACGTGTTTCTGGCCATGGGAAACAGGAAAAGGGGTCCTTAAGGGCCAGAGAATGTGGGGAAAGTTCTGGCAGCGAGAGCCGGAGGGCACCGGATCAGAGTCCC
>PVKH010026573.1:0-13185 GCA_004027955.1 Chaetophractus vellerosus
TCATTTCACCACCGATTACATCCCTATGGATGATGTCCCACAGTGTTCTCTTCTACTTCTCTTTCTTGTAAGACCATCTTTCAGACACTAGTTTTCACAGACTGCTCAATTTCCTTAATTCCTATCAGTGAGGGCATGTAGAGTTCATCCTTCAGTGCCTGGCTTGCTTCACTCAACATAAAGTCTTCAAGATTCATCCATGTTATCCAGTGTGTTTTCACTTTATTCCTTCTTACTGCTGAGTAATATTCCATTGTATGTATGTACCACATTTTTTTTATCCATTCATGCCTTGATCAACACCTGGGTTGATTCTAACTTTGGGCAATAGTGAACCATGCCACTATGAATATTGGTATACATATATCTGTTTGTGACTTTGCTTCCAATTCTTCAGGGTATATACTCAGCAGTGGAATCGCTGGATCATATGGAAGATCTATATTTAGTTTTTTGAGGAACTGCCATACTATCATTCACAGTGGCTGGGCCAATCCAGAATCCCACCAGCAGTGGATGAGGGTTCCCATTCCTCCACATCCACTCCAAAATTTATAGTCTGCAGTTTTTTTAATAGCTGCCATTCTAATGGGTGTAAGATGGTATCTCATTGTATTTTTGATTTGCATTTCTCTAATAGCTAGAGATGTTGAGCATTTTTTCATGTGCTTTGTAGCCATTTGTATTTCTTCCTTGCAGAACTGTCTTTTCAGGTCACCTGCCCATTTTTTAAATGGTTTGTTAGTCTTTATTTTCGAGGTGTAAGGTCTCCTTACACATGCAATATATTAGGGTTCTATCAGATATATAGTTGCCAAATATTTTCTCCCATTGGGTAGGCTGTCATTTTATTTTCTTGATAACATCCTTTGAGGTGCAAAATGTTTTAATTTTGAGGAGATTGTGTTTATCTAATTTTCTTTTGCTGCCCTTGCTTTGGGTGTGAAGTCCATGAAAATATTTCCTATTACAAGGTCCTGTAGATGCTTCCCTACATTATCCTCCAAGCTGTTTATAATCTTGGCTTTTATATTTAGATCTTTAATTCACCTTGGGTGAATTAAATATAGGGTGTGAGATGGTGTTCATTTTTCTTTCTTTTCCATATGGATATCCAGTTCTCCATCCACCAATTGTTGAAGAGGTCATTCCCTCCCCCACTGAGTGGGCTGGGTGGCCTTGTGAAATATCATATGACTGTAATTGCGAGGATCTACATCAGAACTCTCAATTCCGTTCCCCTGGTCAAAGTGTCTATCCTTGTGTCAATACCATTTGGTTTCACCACTGTAGCTTTGTAGTATGTTTTGAAGTCAGGTAGTGTCATACCTCCAACTTCATTTTTCTTTTTCAATATGTCAGCAATTCGGGGCTTCTTACCTTTCCAAATAAATTTTGCAGTTGGTTTTTCCAATTCCCTAAAAAATACAGTGATAATTTTTATTGGGATTGCATTAAATTTGTAGATTAGTTTTGGTAGGATAGACATCTTGATGATATTTAGTCTTCCTATCCATGAACAAGGGATATTCTTCCATTTATATAAGTCTTCTTTGATTTCCTTTAACAATGTTGTGTAGTTTTCTGAATATAAGTCCTTCACATCTTTAGTTAAATTTATTCCTAGGTATCTGAGTCTTTTTGTTACTATTGTAAATGGTATTTTTTCTTGACTTCCTCCTCACATTGCTTGTGGTTGGTGTACAGAAATGCTACTGATTTTTCAGGATTGATCTTATAGCCTGCAACATAACTGAAATGCTTTATAAATTTTAGCAGCTTTGTTGTAAATTTCTCTGGGCTTTCTAAGTATAGGATCATGTCTTCTGCAAATAATGAAATTTTTACTTCTTCCTTTCCAATTTCTATGCCTTTTACATCTTTTTCTTGCATCATTGCTTGAGCAAGTACTTATAGGACAATGTTAAATAAGAGTGGTGATAGTGGGCATTCTTTTCTTGTTCCTGATCTCAGAGGAAAGGATCTTATTATTTCACTAGTGAATATGATGTTAGCTTTGGGTTTTTCATATATACCTTTTATAATGTTCAGAAAGTTTCCTTCTATTCCTATCTTTTGCTGTGTTTTTATCAGGAGAGGGTGCTGTATTTTGTCAAATGCTTTCTCTGCATCTATACAGATGACCATGTGATATTTTTCTTTCAATCTGTTTATGTGGTGTATTACATTGATTGATTTTCTTATGTTGAACCATCCTTGCATACCCAGGATGAAACCCCCTTGGTCATGGTATATAATGCTTTTGATATGTTGTTGAATTTATTTAGCAAGTATTTATTTGAAGATTTTAGCATCTAGGTATATTAGAGAAATTGGTCTGTAATTTTCCCTTTCTTGTGGTATCTTTGTCTGGCTTTGGTTTTAGGGTAATATTGGCATCATAGAATGTGTTAGGCAATGTTCCTTCTATCTCTATTTTTTTGGAATAAGCAGGATTGGTGTTAGTTCTTTCCAGAATGTTTGGTAGAATACAGCTGTGAAGCCATCTGCCCCTGGGCTCTTCTTAGTTGGGAAGTGTTTGATGACTGAGTCTATCTCTTTACTTGTAATTGGACTGTGGAGTTCATCTATTTTTTCTTTAGTCAGTTTAGGCTTCTTGTGAGTTTCTAGGAATTTGTCCATTTCCTCTAAATTAGCATTTTTGTTAGCTTATAATTTTTCAAAGTATCCTCTTATGACATTCTTTATTTCAATGGAGTCAGTAGTGATATCACTTTCTTCATTCCTTATTTTGTGTATTTGCATCTGCTCTCTCTATTTCTTTTTTAGTCTGGCTAAGGATTGGTCAATTTTAGTGATATTCCCTGAAGAATCAGCTTTTGGTTTTGATTATCTTTTCTAGTGCTTTCTTATTTTCTCTTTCACTTAGCTCTGCTTTAATCTTTGTTATTTCTTTCTTTCTGCTTCCTTTGGGGTTAGTTTGTTGTTGTTTTTCCAATCCTTTCAGGTCTCCAGTTAATACTTCAATTTTAGCCCTTTCTTCTTTTTTAATGTATGTATTTAGAGCTATAAATTTCCCTCTCAGTACTGCTTTGGCTGCATCCCATCGGTTTTGATGCATTGTCATTTTTATTTGATTTGAGGTAGATACTGATTCCTTTTGAGATTTCCTCCTTGACCTACTGTTTGTCCAAGATTGTGTTGTTTAATTTCCATAGCTTTATGACTAATCTAGTTCTCTGGCCCTCAGTCATTTACAGTTTCACTCCATTGTGCTCAGAAAAATTACTTTATATAATCTCAATCATTCTGAACTCATTATGAGTTGTTCTGGGCCCTACCATGTGGTCTATATTAGAGTATGATCCATGTGTGCTTGAGATGAATGTATATCCCTCTGTATTAGTGTGTAGCTTTCTGTATATGTCTATTAGGACCAGGTCCTCTAATGTATTTTTCAGATTCTTTGTTTCTTACTGATTCTCTGTCTAGATGGTCTTTCTAATGGTGATAATGGTGTATTAAAGTCCCCTCTATAATTGCAGTGGCATATTTTCTCCACTTAGTTTATCCAGTGTTTTCCTAATGTATTTTGAGGCATTCTGATTTGGTGCATAAATGTTAATGATTATTCTCTCTTCTTGAGAGATTACCCCTTTTACTAATATATAGTGTCCATCTTTGTCTGGTAAGATTGTTTTGTATTAGAATAGCTCCTCCTGCACTTTTTTTGGTTATTATTGCTTGTAAAATATTTTTCCATCCATTCAGTTTCAGCCTCCTTGAATCCCTGGGTCTAAGGTGGGTCTCTTGTAAACAACGTATAGATGGGTCATATTTCTTTATCCATTCTGCCACTCTGTGTCTATTGAGTGGTGAGTTTAATCTGTTAACATTCAGTGCTATTACTCTCAATGAATTTCTTACATGTGCCATATTTTCTTTGGGTTTATGTATGTCATATGTAGTTTTTGCTTTTCTTCATGTCTTTTATTCTCACAACCTCCTCCAACTCTCTCTCTCCTGTTTTTTTCCTTTCAACCTTTAAAGATTCCCTTAATTTCTCTTTATCTGTGAATATTTTGAAGTCCCTGTCATTTATGAATGCCAGCTTTGCTGGATAGAGAATTCATCGCTGGAAGTTTTTTTTCTTTTAGTACTGTGAATATGCCATACCACTGCCTTCTTGCCTCCATAGTTTCCACTGAGAAGTCAGCATTTGATCTTATTGTGCTTCCCTTGTTTGTGATGGTTCTATTTTCTCTTGCTGCCTTGTGTATTTTCTCTTTGCCTTGAGCATTGGACATTTTGAGAAGTATATGTCTTGGAGTTGGCCTTTTGGGATTTATACTGTTTGGGGTGTGCTGTGCTTCCTGGATATGTACATCCATCTCCATCAATAGGGTTGGGAACTTTTCAGCCATTATTTCCTTCAAGACTTCTTCTGTTACCTTTCCCTTCTCTTCTCCTTCTGGGATGCCTATAATGCATATATTTACATGCTTTGTGTTATCAGTTAAATCCCTGATTCCCTGCTGGATTTTTTCTATCTTTTTATCTATCTTTTCTACTATCTGTTTGATTCCAGATGTACTGTCTTCAACATCACTATTCTTTCTTCTGTCTGTTCAAATTGGCTGTTATGTGAATACATCATCTTTTCAATTTCTTAGATTGTGCTGTTCATCGACATCATATCCGTTATCTTTTTACATATGTCTACAATTTCTTCAGTATGTGCTACCAGTTTCTTCTTAATATCCTTAATATCTTCCTTTAATTCATTAAGTTGGTCCATGATATTTCTTTGGACAGCTTTGGTTAGTTGTTCTATGGTCTGCATCTCTTCCTGGTTTTTGGTTTGTTCTTTGGAATGGCCCATGTATTCCAGTTTCTCAGTATGGCTTGTCATTTTTTGTTGCCCTCTGGTCATCATTTTATCTTGTTGGGCTTATTCCATTGATTAGCTTCTCTCTCTGCTGTAGAGGTTTATTTAGCTTATAGTTCTGTGTGTGTATTTAGTTTCTCTTTGATACCTTCTTCCCCTTGTTGTATTTCCTTGCTTTTATCTGTGCTCTCTTGAAGGAAAATGATTAGGACCAGAGCAATTGAAAGAGATAAGAAAGGAAAAGGGATAATAGTTCTATTGATAAAAGTTAGAAGATGGGCCATATCAAACTCAGTAAGTTGAATATTTAACTCATGTAGGCAGTGCAGAGTAATAGGGGAAAAATTGGAGTGCCTACAATTGAATGGGTAATCAAATAAAGAAAAGTATATAGAATATTTTATAGGGCCAGAATGATGAAGAGAGAAGAAATTAAAAAAGAAAAGGCTGAAAGAAAAAAGCTAATACAAAAAGAAAGAAAAGAGAACAGAATAGACAATATAGAAGTTGACAAGTGTGAAGTTGAGAGCAAATGAAAAACAGTTGAATGTATGAACCACAACAGAAAGTTGAAGGTTGAAAGATGAAGGTAAGAGAAGAGATAGCATTGGTTGACACAATCACTATACACAGTGAATGGAAAGTCAAGGAAGAAGAAGACCAGCAAAGAAGATAAAAGCCCTCAGCTCCTAGTTAAAAAAAAAAGAGAGAGTAGTGTTAAGAAAAGCAACCAACTGACCAACACAGAAGAACCAGTGAAACACAAAACATGCAGTCAAAGCTAAAGGAGAACAGTGTTCCTTTTTGGGCCCTTGTGGAGCCTCTCAGCCTGTGTTCATTAATCAATTGCTCCACAGCATTCTCTCTGCAGGCTTTGAGGCAGAATTTAGCAATTAAAGCATGTCAATATGATTCCTTCTCTCTCTGTCTTTCTTTTTCTTTTTTTTTTTTTTGATGAAATAAGGGTTCTTAAAGAATGCCTCTTCTAGACAACCCCCTCATGTGAGGGAACCCCAAATAGGCTCGTGGAGACTTATCTCTTACTTCCCACTGCCTGATGCCCCCAGGGAAGCTGAGACTGTGTTACTCACCATGGGGCTGTAAAATTGCTGGCTCCACCCCTTCCTGAGCCTGGCCTCTGTGTCACAGTTAGGTAAATTAGCCTTGCACTGCAGATTTGCTTCTCCCCTCAGCCCAGCACCACTTCCACCTGGCTAATTCACTCCCAAAAACTGCTAAGGTTTCCTGGCAACCAAACCCACAGAAAGGAAACCCCTCTTCACCTTTTGTCAGAACCTTTCCACTGTTGGAGTTTATTGCCTCCCTCACCAGTCTTACAGCATAGACTCAGGCTGCCCATCCCCCTGCTGGAGAACAGTGTTTAGCTGCCTGTGTTTCCAGCTAGGGAGTAAACAACTCATCATTTAATTTGAGCAGTCCACTACACAGCCCAGTTCCCTCCAGACTGATGCACTCAAGACCTAGTCCCCCAGGCTTCTGGAAAAGACCACCTGGGCAGGCTCCCATCCTCAATCAGGTGTCCTCTGCTTGAGAGCCAGTGACTGTGCACCAAAACTGGTGCCATCTTTACTTCCTCAGAATACTCTCTTTATCTCTGATATTTATCATTGAGAATAATAGGTCATCAGGGTAGTTCTATTCAGATTTATTCTGTTTGGGGTACATTATACTTCTTGGATATTTATATTTATGTCCTTTTTAAGGGTTGGGAAGTTCTGCTATTATTTCCTCAAATATTCTTTTTGCCCCTTTACCACTCTCTTCTCCTTCTGGGACACCAATAATGTGAATTATTTTGCATTCTACATTGTCATTCAATTCCCTGAGATTCTGTTCCATTTTTTCCCTTCTCTTTCAGATTCTTTGAAGTGATTTAGGACAGCTGTGTTATTTTGTCTGAGCCATCTCTTCCTGTTGCTTAGTATGGTTTGTGATTTTTTGCTGATGTCTAGACATCTGTATATTTTGGAGTATTTACACTGATGGTTAATTTCTCTCTCTTGCCTATTTTTTTAAACAACTCTTCTTTGATATTGGTTCAAATTGTTCTCAGTCTTTAAAATTTCCGGCTTATATTTTCAAAATCTGGCCAGGGTTTCACTAGTGTGGTGCAGATGTTCTCTCAGGGGTTGAATATAGAGAGTGTGAGCAGTTTTTGCCCATGTGGTTTCCAGATAAGCCAGCAGATGGTGCAAGTCGAAACACCTTTCTATGGAGGTGTTTCAGTCTGGGTTTTCCTGTGTTCTTGTGTTTAATCTCCAGATCAGAGACTCAAAACAGGCTCTGTTAGCTGAATTCACTGAATAAAAGCACCCCATGTTCCCCTCCCTTTTTGTTTGAAACAGCTGACAGAGAGGAAGATGTCTGTTCCACTCAGTTGGCTGCAGTGAGCCAGAGTTTTACCCCAGCTTAATATCTTGGGGGTGGGGGAGGGGAGACTTTTCTGGCCTCCACAAGGGCTTGGCAACTCATGTTTGTCTTTTCAGCTTCTTCATCTTTCTGTACATCACCCTCCTGAGAGTTGTATAGCACTGTCTTGGTCTGCTGACCTCCAAGCAGGTCCCCCAGACAGATTTTTTTCCTTTCTCCTTGGTTTTTGTGAGAGCATTCAGCTCTACCTGTCAGTCCATCACCATCTAAACTGATATTTTTTTTAATGGCTTGAATATCAAATTCACTGATTTACCCCCAGTTCTACTAGAGATGAAAATATTGTTTAAGGACTTCATATTGCAACACTGGAACAGTTCTTTTATTTTCCTTCTTTTTTACAGAAGCCACAACAGCATACACTCATAAATACCAAAAGGATTTTGGAAAAATAAAAAAGTGATTTTGGATACTCATTGAACAAATTATCAGTGCCTTAGTTTGGATTTTCCAGAATACAGACCTTGAGATAATGGTTTGAATAAAAATAGCTTATTTGGGAAGTGTAGGGAACACCAGCAGAAGAGGAAGGAAGTGATACAGGAAATGGAAAGCAGCCAATAAACAGTGCATATCAAGTCAACTTTCATTGTGGTTATCTGTGTGCAACCTTAGTAAAAAGTCTACACAAATCACAAATCAAAATGTTTAAAACCATATATATTCAATCATACCAAACCTAACCTCATAGAGACACTGCAAGGTGGTGTAAAATATATGACTCTCAGTTAAAGAACTCTAGTAGCAAGACATACAGGATTTTTATATGCTAAATTCTGTCATCCTTGATGATATTGCTCCTAAGGACTGTTAATTCTCTGTCATTTCTGGCCTGCTGTGTGTGGAAAACAACACTTTTTCAGAAAAAGTCATCTGGCAATGTGATCTTGGCATTTGTAAGTTGGCTGAAACACACTGAATGAAGGGTCTAGGTGTATAGGAGGACACCTACAGTGGCTGTGCCAAAGCTAGAGGAAAGGGTTGTGGGTGTAGCTCAAGTGGTTGAGCACCTGCTTCCCATGTGTGAGGGCCCAGGTTTGGTTACTGGTAACTTCCAAAATTGAAAAACCAACTCCCACTGGAAAGCAGATATAGCTCAGTGGTTGACCACCTGCTTCCCATGTATGAGGTCCTGTGTTCACTCCTTGTATCTCTTTAAAAAACCTCAAGGAAATGTTATAAAACTTTATTTAAAGACATTTGCAGAGACTTAAACCAATCAGAAGATATGGAAAGGGGGGGTTTACTGACTTAAATTAAGATGTAACATTTTCAATTGATCTATACCTACAATGCAATAAAAATCCAGCAGTGATTTTTTATGAAACATGATAAGCTGATTTTAATATTCATACAAATGAGAAAAAAGGGAAAAATGAGAACATGGCTGAAAAGAAGGACAGGAAGACTTGGTCTGGGAGGCAACAAAAGTGAGAGTGGTTAAGCAAAGGGCTGTTTGATAAAATGAGCTTCAAAAAGAATCTGTTATTACTAAGGGTTAATCAACAATGCATTCAAAGACAGACATTGATCAAACAGGGAAAATGTTATGGCTAAGAAATTTCAAATTGAGTCTGAAGTTCATCCCAGAAGTTACACTCATGCAAGTCTCATTCAGACACTACAAAATGCCACAGTAAACAAAGCCACAAGCAAAACTGCTTCTAAGGGTCCTAGGGATGCAGTGAAACCATAGACAGGCCACCCAGCCACCTGAAATCAAAACCCCTCCACCAGGCTCTATCTGAGAATATAGGAACTATACAAAAAGCTATTTAACCAATATAACTTAGATATACTTAGGTATAAATCCCCTAATTATGATACTTATGTTTGTTTTATTTAAACCTATACTTTTCAATTTATTTAAGAATATTTCTCACAGTGAATATTCTCACTGCCCTGATTTTGTGATAATCAAGGTAGGCTAAACCTTCACTATATTAGAAACCATGCCTGTGTCCCCAGAACAAGTCTTTCTCTCTAATCTTGTTTTGGAATGCTGGTGATAAACTAAGCCTGATTTAGTATATGACCATCCTGTATGGGAAAAGACAGTAACTTTGGGTATCTTTGGTCAACCTTAAGAGATATAACAGGGGGACAGATGTGGCTCAGGTGATTGGGCATCCAACTCCCATATGGGTTTGATCCCTGGGGCTTCCTGGTAAAAATTTTTAAATAGAAAATTATAGAAGGCATATGGGCCACCAGGCCCCACAAGTGGGTGAGCCATCAGGCCTTGGGCCCAGGTGCACTGCCAGGACCCATGTATGGGTGAGCTATGTGGGCCCATGCATGGGTGTGCTGCCAGACACCAAAAGTGGGTGAGCCACCAGGTCCCATGAGCGAGTGATCCACCAGGCCCAAGAGCAAGATGTTGACATAACGACAGTGACACGAGGGAAAGCCAAGATGAGATGCACTGAAAAACCAGGAACTAAGGTAACACAGGTGATAGGATGCCTCTTTCCTACATTGGAGGTTCTGAGGATTGAATCCCAGTGAAGACAGGAGGAGAAGGATGAGAAAAGAGGGCAGGAAATGGGCACAGAGTCACCCAGCAAACGGACACAGAAACAGCAAAAATGATGGGGGGTGTAAAAATGGATAAAAGTAAAGTAAAGTACATAAATAAATAAATAAATAAATAAATAATGTATAGGAGATGAAGGTATCAACTATGGTTAGTAGTAATACTTTGATGATGCCCTTTCATGATTTTTTAACAAATGTTTCACAACAATGCAGGATGTTTGATCATGGGTGATGTGTAGGAGCCCTGTATAATGTTATACATGTTTGTAATTTCACAATGCTTACTGAACACTTATAGTTTATGTATGTTCATGTATGAATGATATACTTCAATAAATTGTTTAAAAATTTGAATCCAAGGATAAAAAAGAATATTTCTAGTAGACTTAAAGTATTTGGGTTGTTCCTATGCCAGTGGAGCCCTGAAACCCAGCAGATATGTGGTTAACTCCTACTCTCCAGTTCTTCAGGCCTGCCCCCTGGAAAACTAACCAAATGATGATGATGGACCTGCCCAGACCAAATAGAAGGCATGTCTTCAACTGCAAGCTAAACAATTCTATTCCTCTGCCCCATAATATCTACATCCCTTCTCAGCCTGAAGCAGTCAGAGTGGATATTGTCCCAAATCCTTCAAGACTGAGGAAAGAATTAAAATATTTGGGGAGTGTAATTGCTGACCAAATCAGATTTATTGTTATTGAAGTAATCTTTTTAACTGAGTAACATGTAACATTGATATAAAAATAAATTTTTAAATTAAAAAGTAAATGTACATATGGGAAATATATTAAATTACATTTCTATCTCATACCACATGGCCTTCCTCATCCCCACATATATTAAGGACCTAAATTCCATAATCAATATTTTAAAATCATTGATAAAAATTATAAGTGTCTTCTAGTCCTTGGGATAAAAATGGATATCTTCAACAAGTCAAGAAATGCTAACTATAAATAAAAGATTAATAAATCTTACTATGTAAATTTAAGAACTTCTATTCCTTATAGACCCTGTAAAGAAAGTGAAAAACCATTTGTAAAACATTACATGATGCTTTTAATTTATAAAACCAATGAAATATAAATAAAAATAATAAAAACTCATAGAAATTAGTTAAAAGTATGCAAGATGCCCAATAAAAATAGATTGATAACTTCATGAATCTCACAAAAAAAGGAAATTTATAAAGTCTAGAACAAGAAATGTCATTAGTTATCAGGAAAATGCAAATCAAGGCCAAGATTAGATACTATTTTTTTTGTTACATATCCCCCCCTTTCTGCTTGTTCTTGCTGTGTTGTCTGCTTTGTCTCCCCCTGTTGCAGTGATGCACTGAGTCAGCTGACCACACTGGCGGCTTGCCCTGCTCGTGGGTGGCTCTGCTATGTTTGCAGGTGACTTGTCCTGCTTGTGGTGGCTTTGCCCTGCCCACAGTGGCTCTGCCCCACTCATGGCAGCTTGCCCTCTCAAGGTGGTCTGCCCACTCAGAGAGGCCCCTGGGAACTGAACCTGGGGCCTTCCATGTGGTGAACCAGTGCCCTATCCACTGGGCTACAGCCGGCCCCCAGATTAGATACTATTTTTCACCTACTCAATGTTCAGTAGTTAAATTATCTACTGGTGCCATGTTTTGGATAACATGTGTATCTTTAGAGTTTTCTATATTACCAATGGGAATGTAACTTGTTAGACTCCAAAAAAGTTACTTATTTTATGAAGTTGCATTTCAAATATCTTAAAACCCAGCCATTCCATTCCAAGATGTACACCAGAAAGAAATTCAATCATTCATATTCCAGGAAACATGCAAGAGAATGTCCATATCTTTACTGTTCCCAGAACAAAAACCTACTTGGGAGGAAGGAAACAAAGTCCTTTAATAGGATAGTAGGTGAAATTAACTATGGTATATCACAAAATGGAATATTTCACAAGAATAAAATAAACTACAACAATATTCAAAAGTATGGCTGCATCTTAGCAATATAATACTCAGAGGACAAAAAGATTCAAAGATTTCCTAGATCAGGGTTATATTTTATAAAGTGTAAACATCACTATATAAAATATATATTGATAAAATCATATAAAAGTAAGTAATGGAATAACCAACTCAGAATTTAGCTTGGTTGTTTTGAATTTAAGGATTGGAAAGTTATGATAGGAAAAAATCACACATACACTGAAAATAGATTCAAAGATGGGCCTTATGTTTACAACAAAAGTGGATTTCTTATCAATGAAGTTAAAAATTGGATTTACCCATTCAGCCTTATGCAGAGCTGTGTAACCTCAGACCTCCCTAAATGACGCTAGTGTGCCTATGAAATGCAGAGCATGAGAGGCAAGCACTCTAGAAAATGGGCATTAAATTGGCAGCTGAATTATGAGAAGAGGGTGGAAGGGGGCTGAAGTTTTCATGGCCAGATCCATTCTCAAATTTACAACCAGTTAATTCACACAATTATGGAAAATGGTACCTGAAACTGGAGGATTGGGAAAGATGATTTTCCAACATATAGAATCAGTTCAACATATTGAACTACCCTGGGAAAGGACAAATATAATTATATTGATAGACTAAAAAATTAATGACAGCTCTAAGTTCTACGCTATTTACCTCCTGAAAATAGAATAGAACTTAGAGCTGAAAAAATGTCTACAAAAATTACCTTAACCAATTCTAAGATCAATCTTTTTTTTTCATTTTAATATTTCTGAAATATGTATGTATGGTATTTTAAAATCAGTTATTTCTTACTATAATTTATTAAACAGCATTTTGCTTAATGACATATCTTAGAATGACTGGTTTCTTAGATTGAAGGAATTATGAATTTCAATCAAAAGAAGTCTAATATAGCCCATGTTGTAGGTACATTGGACATAGCCTTTCTTTTAAAAGTATCCACAATAATTCTGGCAAAACAATTTATTTGAAAGGAAAAAAGAGAGTCATAATCCAACACAAAATATGTGTTTGCTTATCATTGACCCAAGGACATTTATTCAAAGAAAAATGTTAAAATTAGTGGAATATATATGAAAGATAATTGCAAAATACAGAAATATCTGGCCTACATATATTTTCTACTAGTGCTTCTCAATGAAGCCTGTTAGAAATGCAAACCACCATGGCCTTACACAGGCATACTCAATCAGAATTGTTGAAGGTGGGCTGCCTGAATGTGCATTGTAATGAACTCCTTAAGTGATTTCTAGTTATGCTAAGAGAAGCACAGGGAACTACAATTTTTTTTAAAGATTTATTTATTATTTATTACATATCCCCCCCCTTTCTGCTTGCTCTTGCTGTGTGTCCATTCTTCTGTGTTTTTCTA
>PVKH010026574.1:0-13186 GCA_004027955.1 Chaetophractus vellerosus
GTCCATAAGCATTACCTCTGGGATGACCTCCCAACTCACTTTGAAGTCTCTTAGCCATATAAACTCATTTGTCTTTACCTTTTCCCCCTATTATTCAAGGTCTATTTCCAGTTGTATTGCTAGTTGGTTCTTGGTAGTAATCCCTCAGTGCCAGGGAGGCTCATCCTCGGGAGTCATGTCCCATGCTGGGGGGAAGGTAATGCATCATACACTGAGTTTGGCTTAGAGAGAGGTCACATTTGAGCAACATGGAGGCTCTCAGGAGGTACCGTACAACATTTGGCTAAGTATCTCTTTATATATCATGAAATATTAGGCCCTTGTCAGATGTGTTATTTCCAAATATTTTCTCTCATTGTGTAGGCTGCCTTTTTACCTGCTTCACAAAGTCTTCACAAAGCTGCACAAGCAGGTAACTCAAAACCCCATGCCATATACCACTTGTTTAGTTTTCCAAAGTACCAGAAATCTGTTGGTTTTTATAATGGGGATTTACTTGGGCTAAAATCTTATAATTCCAAGGCCATGAAATGTCTAAATTGAGGCATCAGCAGAAATGCTTTCTGACCAAAATGAGCTATTATTGATACTGGCATTGTTGCCACATGATGAAGCAAGGTGGCTTTTGATCTCTGTAGATGTCTCTGCCTTTCCCTCCATAATCTACTGTCTCTTGGAGCTCACCTGTGAGCAACCAGGCTTAGGGCTTGTCTCATTCTAGGCCTCAGCTCCCTGAATCTCTTGGGGGCTTCTGCTTTGCTGCAGTCCTCTCCCTCACATGGCAGCATAAAACATGACAGCATCATTTGCTGTGTCTGTCTTTCTCTCTGTCTCCCTTTACATCAGACCCAGCAATAGGGTTGATATGCAACATGAATCATGCTCTACTGATATAATCCAGTCAAATGGGTCTCACACCCACAAGAGTAGATTAGTTTAACAGATAAGTTTTTCTTTTTGGGATTCACAAAATTCAAACTGTCACACCACTCTTATACCAGGACCTCTCCTTCAACACACACTTGCATGGGGGATCCTTATAACTATCTGATGGAAGAGGAACATGCCCAAACTTGGCTCATGGTTACATCAGCTCACTATGTAGGTACAGGCCCTGTGGAGGCTTGGAGCTATGTATCCCATAAAAAAAATGTTCTTAATCTTAATTCATTTCTGTGGCTGTGAATCCATTGTAAATAGCACTTTTTGATTAAGTTACTTCAGTTAAGATGTGCCCCAAATGAATCAGGATGAGTCTTAACTCTATGACTGGAGTCCTTCTAAGCAGAATGAAATTCAGGTACAAAGACAGAAAACAAGGGAAGAAAATGGAAGTCAGTGGAACCCCACAAAGCCAGGAACTGCTGCTCTGGGCATTGCCATGTGAGGAAAGCCAAGAACCAAGGATCACTGGCAACCAGCCCTAAGATGACACAATCTTCCAGAAGAAAGCAGTGCCTCAATAATGTCTTGATTCTAGATTTCTCTTACCCTCAAAACTGTGAGCCAGTAAATTCCCACTGCTTAAGCCAACCCATTACATGGGATTTGTTTTAGCAGCCAGGAAACTAAAACCACCACTGAACTAAAGTTTGACTCAGGGGTGTTCTTGAAAGACAGAGGTAAAGGAAATTCCATCCAGTGGGCAGAGATTTTCTCTATGTACTTTGTAAGTCACTTTATGTGTGTGGGAAGAGATTCAAGTTTAGAGTTTGTATGGGCTCATGGTCAATAGCTAATGGCTTGGCTGGCTATCAAGGGTCTGAGAGAAGAAAGGTTCCAAAATCAGGGTCAAGAAATCAGGGTAGAGGCATGTGGTTAGACATATGGGAGTGTGAATGATGTATAAGGACCATTGTATCTCATGATAACACAATATATGCAATTTAAATTAAAATAAAAAAGCTTGAATATGGTAGTGTATCCTCAGTAGGTAGAATATATTAGTCCAGGAAACAAGGGCTGGGATCAGTAGTGCTTCTCCTTACCATCCTTGCCATTGACCCACTTGGAGAACTTGTACTTCAAATCTGGTTTCCGAAGGAGAAACACATCCAACAGGAGCATTGCAAGAAGCCCATTGAACTATAAGCTATAGCTGCCTCCTGAGCACTTTAAGATCTTCATACAAGGAAATAGCGGGGAAGAAAAGTCACCATATTGGTAGGGATAATCGAGGTGTTTGAGGTGGCAGGTAGGGCTGTTATTACATAGTGGGAAGATGAAGGTATAAATTTGACAAATTGCTAATCCACTTGTGTGCTTCTTGGTACTTCCTTGCTTAATTGATCATTAATGTACAAGTGTATGGCCTGAGAAGAGCATGGTGAATAAGGGCATTAACCATTCATGATGAGAATTTGGTTCACACCACCAGGAAGGCTGTTAAGACCAAAAGAGGTCTTAGGTGAGGGTGAGGGCTATTTAGAATATGGATAGTAGATGAGGGAGTTGATGAATATAATTAAAGTGCTAGACAAACGGTAGCATCTGGGGCTGTAGTTCATCCCACCAAATTTCCTTTTCTAAAGTTTCCCCAGGAAGAAAATTCCTCTGAAACCCTAGAGCAACTATGTCCAGACCCTATACTACGAAGTGGATCTGAGCAACACAAGGGTAGGCTGTGGAGGAGCCAGAGCATGGTCAGCACTAGATTGTGATGAGTGAGTCACTTAGGGTACAAACTTTAATGAAACACTTACTTTCAAGATCATAAAGTAAGTGTCCCCTCAAATATTTCTCCCTAGATACCTAACACAAAGCCTCTCCAGGTATATCAGATTTATTTCCCCAGCTGCTGGAAGTGCTGCCAGAACACAGTCCTCACACAAAGCCACAACTCCTATCAGTGGCAACACATGACCAAAGTCTGATCAATATAGGAATGTAAAGGCCCAGGGCCCTCTCCCTGATTTAGGTCAACCTTTAAGGGCCATCCTAGGATCAGAGCTTCCTGTGAGGTTGCTGAGAGGTCTCCATTGGTACTGTGTCATAGCTCAAATTTTCCTTTTGCTAATCCCTTTGGGCAAAGCTAGCATGCAGATATGCCATGGTTTGGGGCAGATTTTGAAGTGGATATCTCATAACTTGATTAAAATCATTTGTTCACATATAGCATAGCATCCCAGCCTATCTGATTCCTATTTTTGCCTCTAAAAATTCTGCCTGCAGATAGCAATAGTATACTATTGGATTATGTCTGAATGATTACATAGGGTTCCATGAATTAAAATAAAAGCCTCCACTAATTGTGTAGTTAACTGGACCTAAGTCTTTATGTATGAGCAAATATTAAGGCATTAATAATCAATATATATTTATATTTTGGATTGAAGTTGAGTTTCCATAAATGGCTATTTCAACATGGATTTATATAAATTGTCTTGAAAAGTAAGGAGACGTTATTGCTTATTCAAACAGTTTAAATATTTTACCCTACACATGAAATGCTAATGATTGTTTTTTTGTTGTTGTTGCTAATTTTTCAAAAATTGAATATCAGGAAATCTTATTTGGAAAATACTGAGTTGATAAGATTACACCACCAATGCTAGGTATGTACCCCAAAGAATTGAAAGCAGGAATCTGAATAGATATTTGGTCATTAATATTCATAGCAACATTATTCACAATTGGCAAAAGATGGAAGCAACCCAAGAGTCCATCAACTGATGAATGGATAAATAGAATGTGGAATATACATTCAACAGAATATTATTCAGCCATAAAAAAAGAATGAAGTCCTGGTACATGAGGCAACATGGATGAACCTTGAAGACCTCATGTTAAGTAAAATAAGCCAGACACAAAAGGACAAGTGTTGTGTGATCTCACTGATTTAAAACAATTAGAATAAGCAAATTCATAGAGTCAGAATCCAGAATATAGGTTACCAGGGGACAGGGTGGGGAGAGGGAATGGGAAGTTAAGGATTAAAATGTACAGGGTTCCTATTTGGAATGATGGAAATATTTTGATAATGGATGCTAGTGATGGTAGCACAACACTGTGAATGCAATTAACAGCACTGATACATATATATCAGAATATGATTAAAATGGAAATTTTAGATTGCATATGTGGTAACAGAATAAAAACTTTTTAAAATCCATAGAAGTACACTACACATACAGCGAATCCTAAGTTAAATCATGGATTTAAATTAATAAAACAACTATAAAAATGTACTATCATCAATTGTAACAAATGTTCCACATCAATGCAAGTTGTTATTGGTGGGGTGGTGTACGGGAATCCTGTATTTTGTGCATGATTATTCTGTAAATCCACAACTTCTCTAATAATGAGAAAAATAAAAACTTTTGTCACTATAGACACGTATGTTTGGTAGATACATTTTCCAGTGATTTGGTAAATTAAAGTGGCATTTTACCATTAATCAAGACTCTTAAATGAATACATAAGCCATACCTTAAAATATATAGGATGTATTGAACCACATCTTATCCATTTAGAAATCAAGCTAATTTCATTGAACTAATATTTAATAAAATGTTTTTGGGGATAGTATACTTTTAAAAAGAACTACTAGCATAATTATGCCTTTCTGAATATTAGAAACTTTTTTTACTTAGACAATATTTTTTAGCTTCTATGGTATGATGCTTTGGGAATCAGATTTTTTGAAAGATTGGACTCTGAGGCTTATTATGATGTAGTTATTATTTTAACTTTTAGTGAAAAGTATGATGCTGTTCCATGATTATATTTTAGCTAATCATCCTCCTGATAAGATTGTAGAAGACAAGGAGATGAGTTCTAGTGAAAATATAATCACTTAATCTTGCTAATCAACTAGAAAATGTGAAAACATTTCAGTTATGAAGCCCAAGAATAAACTACCTGTCTATGAAAAATTATACAGTCTAGACTCTGAAATTCTTAACTCAAATGTTATAACCATTATTTGAGTTTTTGGCTGCTTTGCAATTAGTGGTAGATAGAGTTGGAAAAAGCTGAAGTTTGGCTTAGTTGACCATGTGAAAAATTGGATATTCACCGGTTGCCACTCTAAATTATCCTGACATTTGAAATATTTGTTCCAACCAAACTTCTTTTTTTGCAGGTACAGATACCCTTACTTACTAGTCATTTATTATCTTTTATCACATGTCTTTTAGATACTACCAAAGCCCCTAATCAGTGTCTTGACAAGAGAAGAACATGAGAACTATTTATTATCTGACAATGCTTAAGGGCTCTACCTTTGCTCTTTGTTACAGGAGTCCTATCTAAATATTTAAACAAAATTGTGCAGGCCTGGCATTAGAAAAAATTTCAGTGAAAGTTTTTATATCACAAGGGAATTGATTTTAGATTCATATGAAATTTTTTAGAGAATCCCACTAATATTCTAAACTCTATGTTGACAGAGATACTTTTTATCGTTGCTGCTGCTTACTGATGCATCCCACAGTGCATGACACATAGTAAATGTTCAATAAAAACACAAGACAGAAGAATATATCTCTCGTTATGCATCATGTATTTTTTTTAAATATTTATTTTTTACTTATTACATTCCCCCCCTTTCTGCTTGCTCTTACTGTGTGTCCATTCTTGTATTCCTCTCTGTCCGCTTTGTCTCCCCCCATTGTGGCGACGGGTGGAGACCGGTCACTGCGCAGGCGGCTTTGACCCACTTGTGGGCGGCTTCTGCTTCCATTCACGGCCCGCTCCGCTTCAGTTCGCGGGTGGCTGGCTGCGCTCCATTCACGGGCAACCTGCCCTGCCCGTGGTGGCTTTGCCCTGTCCGTGGCAGCTTTTTGCCCTGCCCACGGCGGCTCTGCCCACCCATGGCGGCTTGCCCTTCTCAAGGTGGTCTGCCCGCTAGGGGAGGTCCCCGGGAACCAGGCCCGGGGCCTCCCATGTGGTATACCGGTGCCCTATCCACTGGGCTATATGGCCAGCCCCTGCATCATGTATTTTTTGGGTGTAGTCACATATATTTACTCATTGAATAACCCTGGAATACTTCAAGGCTAGATTATTTTCAGTTGAAAGTTGGAAATCTGAAGCATAGTTATACTATCTGATGAGATCAAGTGATCTGAGTCAGGATTCAAGCCCAGGCCTTTTTAAATGCTCTTTCCATTAAACAGTAATGGCTAATAAAAAGAGTTCAGAAAGTATAATACAAGGACGAGTTCATTATTTTATTTAATCCTATTAGGAAGTAATGAAGTAGAAAGAGTAAAGTAACAAAAGGATGAGACCTTGTTGGGGTTAGGTTTTTTTTTTTTTTTTTTAAAGATTTATTTATTTTATTACATATCTCCCCTTCCCCCCGCTGCGGTGACGCGCCGAGATTGGACACTGCGCAGGCGCGGCTTTCCCCGCTTGTGGGCGGCTTCTGCTTCTATTCATGGCCGGCTTTCAGTTCGCGGGTGGCTGGCTGCGCTCCATCCGCGGGCGACCTGCCCTGCCCATGGCGGCTCTTGCCCAGTCTGTGGCAGCTTCTTGCCCTGCCCACGGCGGCTCCGGCCCACCCATGGCGGCTTGCCATTCTCAAGGCGGTCTGCCCACTAGGAGAGGTCCCCGGGAATCGAACCCAGGGCCTCCCATGTGGTATGCCGGCGCCCTACCCACTGGGCTATCAAGCCGGCCCCTGGGGTTAGGTTTTGAAAATGGGGGAGGAGAGTAACTGACTAGAAGTTCCAAAGTTAAACAGGCCTAAGAAATGGCGATCTTGGAAATCCATTAGGTAGAAAAGTTGAGAAAAAAATACAACTGGAATGTTGAAGTCTAATGCTAAAATATACCCTTAGCTCATAATAGTTCAGAAATAAGCAAGGCTAGATGCCTTGGAGAGAATGCTGTGGTAGAATTAACTAATTGTATTTTCTTTCTTGTCTCACTCAAGGGCAATGAATGATTTCAAGTTCTTGCTTTTGTCCACCCACAGGTGACTCTGGGATATAGAAGAAGTTCTTATAATCTCATGTGGTAAGGAGAAGGGTCTCTAGTGTGTGTTCAGCCTCTTGGGTCCTAGGCCTCTGACCTCAGTGAAAATTAAGTTCTTATTAATCCTATAATTTCTGGCATGTCAGCTCAGTTCCGTCCTACCTTTCTTCTCTATAGCAAGTGTTATTCTGCTTTCCTAATCCCTGGATTTATTGCCTACCCCGCTCCTTACTGAACATCACCTTTCTACTAGATAGTTCTATACTTTTCTCATACAAACCTATCACAGACCACATCCTAGGACACCCCACCTCCTTTGATATCCTAACATGAGCTAGCCAGACCAACAATCACTCCATGATAATATTTCACACTGTATGTTGGACTACCTGATAAGTCTCCTATCACCTAATACTCTTTAGGAGTTTTCATATCTCAAATTCAGACTGTGCAATTGCCCAAGGGTTTAACAGGACTCTAGAGAATTTGAGTGACTCAAATAATCCATATAATATTCTCATCAACCTAAACGTCTAAACATAAAAGGATGAACACGATTAGTATTTCCACTCCCAAAAGGATCTCAGCTTTGCTGCAGTATGGGAGCTTGGATGGAATACTGCAATTCCAATGTAAGCTAATGACACACCCTTAGTAAATATATTGGCCACAGATGAATGATGGAAATCTTAATATTGGCATCAAAGAAAATAAAGAAACTAAGTGATACCATCAAGAGTATAAAAGTTAGCCCAGAATATCCAGGAACTCTAGTTTTATTGTGGTCATTCAGGCCATCATTAAGAATCTTGCCACCAACGCCTCTAAATTTCAGAAGCCCAGGAAAAGACTAATATCAAAAAATATTTTTGTTTCCTCCTGGCTCTACTTCAAAAGAATAAAAGAAAACAAAGTCTCTCTCTAGGAATTGGCTGACAAACACCTTCCTTGACTTTACAAACTTAGATTCTCCTACAGATAGGATACCCTGCATATGTTTAAGGTGATCATGTATTTCAACTTGCCTGCAAAGCCCCCTTTTACATGAAGTTTAGAATGTATTCCAGATTTTTATTTGTAACAAAGTATTATTAATAATTGCAAGCAGTTAACTGATGCCATATTTATTATATCAGTGTCATCAGATAAATAGAAAATCAGTCATATTTAATAATGACTTGACTTTTATATTTTGAAAGGTAATACACAGTAAACGGGAATCTTCAGTTGCCATTGTTATCACACTATTGTAAAATGCAGTTAAAGTCAACATTGAAGATAAAGTTATTCTTAGAGTGATTATATGAATACTTAATTTAGTAAAGCATATTGTCAAAGTCAAAATTAATGCTCCTACTAAATATAAAGAAACCTACAGAAAAGAAATATACTCGAAATTGATTGTCGTGAACATATAAAACATAATTGCTTCCAAACAAGTATAAAAATTAAATCAGTTAAAATAGAAGTTTCCAAATGTCAAAAGTTATAAAACTGATATGTACAGAGATAAAACAAAGCACAACATTCCATGGCAAATCTTATGTAAAATTACATACATCATACATGATGGTTTAGTATTTGTTTCTTCACAACGTCTTTCAGATTAGAGAAAGCTTTGAAAAACTACTTTGTAAATTAATGTGTTATACAATCATGTTAAACTCTTTGGATCTATCTAGGTTCCCTTTGGAGCCCAATTATTTACATCTACTGGGTACATTTTATCCAAATACTTATAGATAATTGCTGATATAATTAGTTCTAACTTCCTTTACTTTTGAGCAATTAGGGTATAAAATGCAGTCAATAAAAATGATAACCAAATTACTCTCACCTTATTGCAGTTTCATAGGCTTTTAGCCAAGAATACTGGGAATTTATGAGTTCCTATACTGTCTTAATGGTAAGATTTTGAAGACTTTGCTATAAAATCACAGAGAGAATTTATCCAATTGTTCCTTTCTCAGAAGAGTCTTCCATATATTTATATTTTGATTATACTATTCTAACATCAGTGTTGTGATCTTTAAGCATTGGCATCCATTTTCCTTTATACCTTGCACTTCTCTCATACAAAGGAACTTCATTCATTATCAGCTGGGCAATATTCCCTGTCTTGGTTGGTGAACTGGATTTTCTCAACTGATACATGGTCACCTCAGTGATATTCTAATACCACCCCTCTTCCTGACCAGATACTCCAGCATATATAAGTTACCCATAAAAGGCTCATAAACCAGCCACAATAAAGACCTAACAACAGTATACAGGCTCCACTGAGCCATAGTTCTCCATGCATGTCCATATAGAGCCTCTCTGCTTTGTCATTGAGAACGAGACTGTGATCAGTGATATATGAATTACATGGTTTTCTTTTGGAACCTCTGAATAAGATGGAAAAATAAGCTTTGATTCAATAGAAGCTCCAATGATCCACATCCAGTAGAATTCTCTTGGCGGTCCTCTGTATTTCCCTTTTTCAGTGTATCTTCCTACTCTCTCAGAAACAGTGAGTGATAGGCATTAAGGGTAACTGAAACAGAGAAGCCTGATCACTCTTTCATTCATTGACTTAATTCACCAGTCAACAAGTGTTTAAAGGGTACTTACAATATGCCCCTATCTGGGCTAAGAATATTCTATTGAAAAAGACAGGCTTGGTCTTTACTTTCACAATTTAATGCATGGAATAAATGATCTAATGAATTCCTGTAAAGGAAAAGTCAAAGAGTATCAGAGACAATAAAAATATCTCAGTGTGCTTGTGTTTTGGGGGAGATGACCTCAACATTGAGTGATAAGTGGCGCCTTCTCTAGTTATATTTAAACTGAGTAATGAAGGATAAGATGGAACCAGACACGTCAGAGTAGGAGAGGAATGTTCTAACAAAGAAAACTATCTTTTGTGCAAAGTCCCTGAGGCCGGAAAGCATTTGAAATTTTCAAACAACAACAAAAATGCCTGTTAGGCTGAGGCATGATAAGCCAAGAGAGTTTGTGACAAAAGATGAGGCCAGAGCTAGGCAGGATCCTGTAGACAACAGTAAGAATAATACGATGTGTAATTTAAACAGAAAAAATGATAAGAACTTGTTTATATTTATAAAAATATTTCTTATTATCGTGTGGAAAATTAATTGGGGGAGGAACAGGAGACAAGATAGAAACTTAAAAGCATAAGCCCATCCAGAGTGGCATACTTCTTCCATCCAATGATGGAAAAGAAATCTAATGTCTGTTTAAAACCAATCTGAGAATGCTTCTTTGAGATATTTATTTACATTCTTATTCTATTTAGAGAAAAAAAGTTGTTATCATTTGTGTATATACATATATATATATCAGATAATATTTTAAAATGGTAAATAATTTACCTTTCACATTTCTAGTTATTTATATAAAGAACTCTCTGGCACAATATGAACATTAAAAATACAAGCTGTGTTATTTTCCCCATTGCAAAAGCTTTGTAATTCAAACACATCTGATTTATATTGATTTTAAATTTAGCACACTGAGAAAACACTTACATACTCTATAACATTGTTAAGCATCACAAATAAAATTAGAAGATGAATTGTCATTGCTTTTCTAAGTTATAAATTAGATGACTCACCATTTAGGGAAAATGACTCCCCGATGATTGGCTAGTTTATAATTTGAATTCTAAGTTAGACACTATGATGCGTTTCCTGTCACAATTTTCATGGACTGAATTTATGTGATTATGTATTCTTATCTTGAGTTCTGTTAAACAACAAAAAAACTGAGTTCATTTTGTAAATAAAATTCAAGAAAGAGCAGCTGGCTTTCCCCCAAATTATAGTAGTTTTCAACCGTGCTGCGGTAAGTCAAAAATCCATATCTACAACATCTACAAAACTGCCTGTTTCATAGCATGCTCATTACAAAGCATTTTGATCCAAATTCACGCCATTTTTACATGTATACACCCCTCTGAATTGTATTTTACTACTCATTCTTTATTCTAGAATGGGAGTTCGATAACAGAAGTGGGTCGTCATGCAAATTGGCTTTGCTGGAGAAAAAAATGTCGAGGAAAAACAAGCAGAGAGCTTCACTTAAAAGCAACCATATCTAAATATCTAAGTCAGATAATCATGAGAACGTCTAGTGTATAAAAAACATTGATTTTTTTGAAGGGGTTATTGCTTTCTCAGAAAATTGCATATATACCTGCCTGAAGGCTCTGTGGATAAATGCATTCCTCCATGAACAGTTACCAATATTTATCTCATTCTCAGTGTATGTAAGGACACTCGATTTGGTGCTGTTGGGAAATCCCCAAAACATTAGACCTGGTCCTTGACTGAAAAGTTTTTTTCTCCTGGTAGAAATAATAACTGCCTGAAATGTCTCCTCATCCTAGTGCCAACTTCTTAGTCAATTCCAACTCATCCTTTAGCTCTCTACTCAAATGACTGTTGCTCAAGGAAGCCTTCCACATTTACTAAGACTAGTTCAGGTACCCCTGATATATAACCCCATAACATCACTGTAGTTTTTCTGTATAGACTTTTTTATGGTTTTCAATGTATGTGAGAATATATCTTCATTGCTTTTTCCCTCAGTAGACTAAGGCTTCATAAAGGTAGGGGCCATGATTCTTTTCCACACCACTGAATCCCTAGACCCTAGATTTATGCTCAACATCTAACAGACATCCCAAAATTTGTCTGAATGCAGAAGGAAAGGAATTTGCAGAGCCAGGGTGAGAAGATGTCTTTTTTAAGAGTAATACATTTTACAAAGCATGCTAGAAAAACAAATAGCCTCTGTAAAAAAGAAGTTAGTGGGAGTTTTGTTATTTAAAATCTAACTTAGAATAAGTACAGATAAGAATTCTCCACTTTAGATATAAAGGATATTACACAGAAGCAAAGTTTTCCATTCACACCATTGTGGGAGAGGAATAGTGCAGGGCCCACAAAGAGGAAAAGAAAAATATTGCACAATCCAGGAAGAAATTTAAAAACAATAATTACATATAATCAGAACTTTGACAAATCCCAGTAATAGTTGGATAAGATTTTATATAGTGTTTTAGAGAAGAAAAAGTGAAAATTGCTACTGGCATCCCAATAGAAGAAATGTATGGGTCATTAAATTGTATATGGTATATATCCCAGCATGAATTAAGACAATTATCATTTTCCTTTTGTAGGAAAAATGTCTCTGATTATTGTTTAAGATAGATATTTAACCGCATAGAAGTTTTTCATCAATATTTTCAAAGCTAAATTTATAGTACTTATTATCAGCAATATCAGCAAAAGCCCAGACTTAATGATAAGTAACCTTCAATTTCAGAGGTTCTTGATGGTGCCAAATGTCATCTTCATCATACTATATACACAGTATAGTAACGGGGACAGTGAACTTTGTGGTGGCTGGTGATTGGAATACTGGGCTATGAGGCATACAGAAATCCACATGGAGTCCTGTGTGCATTTCAGCCAGCAAAGAGCAGTGAGTATTAAGATGATAGAGGCAACTTGACTGTGTGCATCAAAAAGAGAAGAAGTAATGTGGATGCTGGGTAAGATTAGCTTTGAGTGGATGCTATGTGGTCAACTGCAGCCCTTACCTGTTTGGCTATTTGGGGAAAGAACATTAGGAGAGTGTGGTATGCTCAATAATGGCCTCCCCAAAATGTCCATATCCTAATGTCCTAATCCCCAGTTCCTGTGAATATGTTAACTTACATGGCAAAAGGGAGATGTGATTAAGTTAAGGATCTTTAAGTGGGGAGAGTATCCTGTATTATCCAGGTGGGCCCAATATAATGACCAGGGTCCTTATAAGAGGGAGAGAGAAGGGTCAGCACTAGAGAGAGTCAGAGGAGGAGAAGTGATGACAGAGGCAGAAGTCAGAAAGCAGTGAGGGGACATAGAAGGGTGCTATGGTTCTGGCTTTAAAGATGGAGGAAGGTACCACAAATCAGGGAATATGGGTGGTTGCTAAGCTAGAAATAGCAAGGAAAATGCTTCTGCTCTATAACCTCCAGAACAAACACAGCCATGCTGATCCATTTTGGACTCTGTCCTCCAGAATTCTAAGATAAAAAAGAAACTTGCATTGTTTAAGCCCCCAAAGTATTTGTCATGATTTACTAGTTAACTAATAGAAAAGGAATACAGGGGGAAAGAGTTTCTGTGAAATTTTTATAGAAAATAAAACAGGAAAAAGACTGCAAAGTTGTACATCTCCAGTCTGGATGCCACCCAACCCATCTGCC
>PVKH010026575.1:0-13186 GCA_004027955.1 Chaetophractus vellerosus
CCCTTTAGCTGACTAATACAGCATCCAAATAGGAAATGAGGAAGTAAAACTCACAATTTGTGGATGACATGATCCTATACTTAGAAAATTCTGAAATGTCTATCACAAAGCTACTTGAGCTCATAAATGAGTTCAACAAAGTGGCAGGACACAAGATCAACACGAAAAATCAGTAATGTTTCTGTACACTAGTATTGAACAATCTGAGGAAGAAATCAGGGGGGAAATCCATTTACAATAGCAACAAAAAGACTCAAATACCTAGGAATCAATTTACCAAAAGAAGTATAAGACCTATATGCAGAAAACCAAAAAGCAATGCTAAAAGAAATCAATGAAGACCTAAACTAATGGAAAGACATTTCGTGTTCATGGGTTGGAAGACTAAATATTGTGAAGATGTCAATCCTACCCAAACTGATTTATAGATTCAATGAAGTACCAATCAAAATTCCAACAGCTTACTTTACAGAAATAGAAAAGGCAATTACCAAATTCATTTGGAAGGGTAAGTGCACCCAAATAGCCAAAATCATCTAAAAAAAGAAGAGCAATGCATGAGGAATTTCACTGCCTGACCTTGAAGCATATTACAAAGCTACTTTGTTAAAACAGCATGGTACTGGCATAAAGATAGACACATTGATCAGTGGAATAGAATTGAGAACCCAGAAATAAACCCTCACCTATACAGCCAATTTGTTATTTATTTATTTATTTATTTATTTATTTATTTATTTATTTATTTATTTATTTATTTATTTCTTCCCCCTCCTCATTGTTTTGCACTGGCTGCTCTCTGTGTCTGCTTGTCTTCTCTATAGGCAGCACCGGGAACCGATCCTGGGACCCTCTGGAGTGGAGAGGCGCTCCATCTCTTGAGCCACCTCAGCTCCCTGGTCTGCTGAGTCTCTTATTGTCTCTCTTTTGTGTCTCTTTTTGCTGCATCACCTTGCTGCGCCAGTGCTCTGCATGGGCCAGCACTCCACACGGGCCAGCTTGCTTTTCACCAGGCCCCAGGAATTGAACCCTGGGCCTCCTATATGGTAGACAGGAGCCCAATCGCTTGAGCCACATCTGCTTCCCACCAATTGGTTTATTGACAAACCTAGTAAGTCCATGTTAATGGGACAAAACAGTCTCTTCAACAAATGGTGCTGAGAGGACTGGATATCCATAACCAAAAGAATGAAAGAGGACCCCTATCTCACTCTGTATACAAGAATCAACTCAAAATGGATCAAAGACCAAAATATAAAAGCCAGGATCATAAAACTACTAGAAGAAAATGTAGGGAAACATTTCAAAGACTTTGTGGTAGGTAATGGTTACTTGGACCTTACACCCAAAGCACATACAACAAAAGGAAAAATAGACAAATGGGACCTCCTCAAAATTAAACACTTGTGTACCTCACAGGACTTTGTCAAAAAAGTGAAAAGGGGGGTCGGCTGTAGTCCAGTGAATAGGCCGCCAGTTCACCATATAGGAGGCCCCGGGTTTGGTTCCTGGGGCCTCTCCGAGCAGGCAGACCGCCTTGAGAGGGCAAGCCGCAATGGGCGGGGCAGAGCCACCGTGGACAGGGCAAAAAGCCGCCACGGGCAGGGCAAGTTGCCCACAAACAGAGCAGAGCCGCCCGTGAGCGGGGCAAGCCGCCTGCATGGTGAGCTTATTCGGCGTGTTGCTGCAATGGGGGGAGACAAAGCAGACACAGAAGAATGCAAAAATGAACACAGCAAGAACAAGCAGAAGGGGGGGGATATGTAACAAAAAAAAAAAGATGAAAAGGCAGCCAACTCAAGGGGAGAAAATATTTGGAAATCACAAGTCTGATAAGGGTTTAATATCCATAATATGTAAAGAGATGCTACAAATCAGCAATAAAAAGACAATCAACCTGATTTAAAAAATGCGCAAAAGATTTGCATAGACATTTGTCCAAAGAAGAAATACAAATGGAAAAAAACACATGAAAAAAGAAAGTTCAACATCACTAGCTATTAGGGAAACCCAAATCAAAGCTACAAAGAGATATCATTTCACACCTATTAGAATGGCCACTATTAAAAAGACTGAGAAAGCTACTGAACAACCAGTAAGATGGCAGCAGAGTAAGGCGCTCCTAGAGTCAGCTTGTGCCACAGGGCAGTTAGTAACCACCCAGAGCTACCTAAAGCACCTGTCTAGGGGTTCTGGGAGACCAGAACAGCATCCTGCAACATCCTTGAAAGAATGGAAGGGGGCTGCCCATCTGCAGAGAAGATTCCCGAGTAGAGCCCTCCACGGCCCGGAGGCCAGTGCCCATCCTCCACTGGAGGCACAGGCCGCCTCAGGAGCTGTTCTGCAGTTAGGATTGGAAGCTCCACTTCCCAAAAATGGGGGAGGAAGAGACGGTTGGGCACCAACTTCAGCTACTGATTAGTAAATTTGGTGGGCTAAAGTATAACCCTAACAACAAGTAAAATTTGAATCTGTCCAAGTCAGAAGGAGGCCAGAACCACCATTTTTACTCTGCCCTGGCACAAGGGGCAGCGGGGCAGACTGAAAATCACAGTGCTGGTAGGGACCGGCTTCTTTCCATCCAGATAGGATTGCAGCTCTAGCCTAAGCCCCAGGCCCACCTCCACCAGGGAGGAAACTGGGGGGAGCTGTGCCAGCTTCTCTGGGGAAATACAGGCCACACCACAGAGGCCGGTGATCATCCTACTCTGGCGGCTCAAGCCATCTCAGGAGCTGTTCTGTGGCTAGAGTTGGAAGCTCCATTTCCCAAAACAGGGGAGGGAGAGGCAGTTGGCCACTGTCTTTGGCTACTTGTTAGTAAATTCTGCTGGCTGGAGTATAATTCTAAGAACAGCTAAAGTTTGAATCTGTCCAAGTCAGAAGGAGGCCGGTAGCCGCCATTTTGACTCTTCCCCCAGCACGAGGGGAAGCCGGGCTGACTGAAAATCACAGTGCTGGTAGGGACGGTTTCTTTCATCCAGATCAGCCTGCAGCCCTAGCCTAGGCTTCAGCCCACCTCTGACAGGGAGGAGGCTGGTGGTCCCTGCACCAGACTCTCCAAGTAACTGCAGGGACATTCAGCTGGCACAGCCTGAATAGTTGGAAGTCGACCGGGGCAAGTGTGGTCATTTTGGACCCACAGGGCATACATTGCTGCCCACTCCTGCAGCTCCATCCCTCCCCAGGCAGGGAAGAAGGGGTGTGAAGCTTCATCAGTCTCTCTGGACAACTACAGTCTAGGCCTGCATGACTTGGATTATTCCACACGGCTGTGGCTCTGTCCCTACCCCAGGCAAAGGAGAAAGGAGAGAAGCTTCATCAGTCCCTGGGGCAACGAGGGCAGCTTGAGCCTCCACAGCTTACAGCACCAACCACGACCTTGGCTCCTACTACACAACCAGCAAGGGAGAAAGGGCAAGAAAGCCCTAAACTAGAGAGAGAAACTGCACCCAGAATAAATACATCTAGAGTATTAGTCAGCCAAAGGGGTGCTGATGCAAAGTACCAGAAATCTGTTGGCTTTTATGAAGGGTATTTATTTGCGGTAGAAGCTTATAGTTGCCAGGCCATAAAATGTGTTACTTCCCTCACCAAAGTCTGTTGCCACGTGTTGGGGCAAGACGGCTGCCGACGCTCAGCCTTCCTCTTCCTCTTAAGGCTCCATGGTCCCAGCTTGGAACTGTAGGCTGGGATAAGTCTTGTCTCTCTCCTGGGGCTCAATTCTCTCTGGGCTCAGTGCTCTGTTGTATCTACAAAGTCAGCTGTAAACTCTCAGGCCGATGGCTCATCTCTCTTCCCAGGGCCTCTGCTATGTCTAACAGAACCTTCTCTCTTTCCTCACGTACCAGCTTCTCCTGTGTGTTTACTTCCCAGGCTCCAGGATAAAAAACTGCAACTCTCTTCTATGTCGTGTAATTTTCTCTGTGAGTCCCCATAATTTAATCCTGTCCAGGTACAGACCAATTTACAAATATAATCCAATATCTATTTTTTGTAATTCATAAGCAATGCCAAACTGCCGCATCTAGTGAGCCAGATGCCAAGACACCAACAAAAAATTACAATCCACACCAACAAACAGGAAGATACGGCCCAGTTAAAGGAACAAGATAAGCCTCCACATGACATAAAGGAGTTGAGACAATTGATCATAGATGTTCAAACAAATCTCCTTAATAAATTAAATGAGATGGCTAAGGAGAGTAAGGATATTAATAAGAAGTTGGATGGACACAAAGAAGAATTTGAAAGCCTATGTAGAAAAATAGCAGATCTCATGGGAATGAAAGGCAAAATAAATGAAATTAAAAATACACTGGAATCATATAATAGCAGATTTGAGAAGGCAGAAGAAAGGATTGGTGAGCTTGAAGAAAAGGCCTCAAAGAGCAAACATACAAAAGAACAGGTGAAGAAAAGAATGGAAAAAATTGAAAAGGTCCCAGGGAACTAAATGAAAACAAGAGATGTACAAACATATGTGTCATGGGTGTCCCAGAAGGAGAAGAGAAGGGAACAGGGACAGAAGAAATATTTGAAGAAATAACGGTAGAAAATTTCCCAACCCTATTAAAGGACATAGACATCAATGTCCAAGAAGCACAATGTACTCCTATCCGAATAACTCCAAATAGACCAACTCTGAGACACATACTAATCAGAATGTGAAATGCCAAAGACAGAGAATTCGGAAAGCAGCAAGAGAAAAGCAATGCATAACATATAAGTGATACCCAATAAGATTAAGTGCCAATTTCTCATCAGAAACCATGGAGGCAGGTAGACAGTGGTATGATATATTTAAGGTACTGCAAGAGAAAAACTTCCAGCCAAAAATCTTTTTTTTTTCAATTTTTTAAATTTATTACATATCCCCCCCAGCTTTCTGCTTGCTCTTGCTGTGTGTCCATTCCTATGTTCCTCTCTGTCCGCTTTGTCTCCCCCCGTTGCGGCAACGCGCCGAGACCGGTCACTGCGCAGGCGGCTTTGCCCCGCTTGTGGGCTGCTTCTGCTTCCATTCATGGCCGGCTTTGCTTCAGTTCGCGGGTGGCTGGCTGCGCTCCATTCGCAGGCGACCTGCCCTGCCCGTGGCAGCTTTGCCCTGTCCATGGCAGCTTTTTGCCCTGCCCACGGCGGCTCTGCCCACCCATGGCGGCTTGCCCTTCTCAAGGCGGTCTGCCCGCTAGGAGAGGTCCCCGGGAACCGAACCTGAGGCCTCCCATGTGGTATACCGGTGCCCTATCCACTGGGCTATATGGCCGGCCCCAGCCAAAAATCTTATACTGAGCAAGATTGCCTTTCAAAAGTGAGAGTGAGTTTAGAATATTCACAGATAAACAGAAACTGAGAGAGTTTATAACCAAGAGACCAGCTTTGGAGGAAATACTAAAGGGTGGGATACAGTCTGAAAAGAAAAGACAGGAGAGAGAAGCTTGGAAGAGAGTCTAGAAATGAAGAATTTACCAGTAAAAGTACCTAAAGGTCCCTAAAGGGTGGTGAAAATAAAATATGACTGATAAAACCCAAAGGTCAAAATGGGTGAAATAAGAACTGCCTTTACAGTAATAACATTGAATGTTAATGGATTAAACTCCCCAATCAAAAGACACAGACTGGCAGAATGGAAAAGAAAATATGAGCCACCTATATGCTGTCTGCAAGAGACTCACCTTAGATCCAAGGATACCAATAGATTGAAAGTGAAAGGCTAGAAAAAGATATTCCACACACGCCGTAACAAAACAAAACAAAACAAAACAAAACAAAACAAAACAAAAGCCAGAGTATCTATACTTATATCTGATGAAACAGGCTTTAAAAGACACTAGTAATGCACAATCTGAGGAAGTCAGGGAAAAAAATTCCATTTACAATAGCAACTAAAAGAATCAAATATTTAGGAATAAACTTAACCAACCATGTAAAGCACTTATATTCAGAAAACTACAACTCATTGTTAAAAGAAATTTAAAAAGGCCTAAATAATTAGAAGAACATGCCATGCTCATGGATCGGAAGACTAAATATCATTAAGATGTCAATTCTACCCAAATTGATGTACAGATTCAATATTATCCTGATAAAAATTCTACCAGCATTAAAAAATATAAATGGAAAACATGATTATCAAATTTATTTGGAAGGGTAAGTTGTCCTGAATAGCCAGAAACATCTTAAAAAGGAAAAGCAAAGTTGGAGGACTCTCACTTCTGGACTTTAAATCATATTACCTAGCTACAGTGGTAAAAACAGCATGATCCTGGCATAAAGACAGATACATACCTCAATGGAACCGAACTGATGGTTCAAAAACAGACCCTCACATCTCTGGTCAAGTGATTTTTCACAAGCCTGTCAAACCCACCCAGCTTGGGCAGAACAGTCCATTCAACAAATGGTGCTGGGAGAACTGGTTGTCCATAGCCAAAAGAAGGAAAGAGGACCCCTATCTCACACCTTACACAAAAATTAATTCAAAATGGATCAAAAACCTAAATATAAAAGCAAGAACCATAAAGCTTCTGAAAGAAAATGTAGGGAAACATCTTCAAGACCTGGTGGTAGGTGGTGGATTCTTAAAAGAGATAAGAGGAGGACTGGGATGGACTACTGATGTTTAATGGATATAGAAATTTTAATTAACTTTACTGAAAAAGTGTGGAAATGTACAGAGTTGATGGTAACACATTACAGTGAGTAACAGCTGGTTTATAAATGGGGATGTGGCTGAAAATGGTAGTCCAGGGATGTAAATGCCAATTGACAGGAAGCTAGAGAATAATCTAGGGACTGAATAGCACAGAAAACCCAGAGGCGGATGAGAATTGTGGTTGATGGTACAGATGCAAGAGTGTCCTTTGTGAGCTAGAGCAGACGTACATCACTATTGCAGGGTGGTGGGAATGTGGAGAAGCACGGGAAAAACACTACTGGAGTGACCTATGGACTGTGGTTAACAGTAATAATGTAATATTCCCGCATCTATGCCAAAGACGTACTATGCTGATAATAGGGGAGCGTAGCAGTTTGGCATTATTTATGAATTCCAAAAATAGATATTGGATTATGTTTGTGAACTGGTCTTTTCCTCTGGGCATATTAGATTATATTGGATTCAGAGGTTTTGCTTTTACTTGATTAAATAATGATTAAAGGTTTGATTGGGCCATGTCAGTAGGACATTGAGTCTCCACTCCATTGGTGGGTGGAGACTGACAGAGAAACCTCACTGCAGAGAAGGGAGTTTTGAGTTTTTGAGCTGGAGCCCCGGGAAGTAAGCACACAGAGGAGCTTGGTTGAGAGGAAGGAGAGAAGGCCCTGGGAAAAGAGACGAGCCATTTGTTCAACTGGCCTCATGGAGAGAACAAAGCAGCTGAGCCCGGGGAGAATCAAGCCCCAGGGAGAAAGACAGAGTCTGGAGAGCCTGACCATGGGGCCTTAAGAGGAAGAGGAAGAGGAAGGCTGAATTTCAGCAGCCGTCTTGCTCCAGCACATGGCACCAGACTTTGGTGAGGGAAGTAATGTACACTTTACGGCCTGGTAACTGTAAGCTTCTACCCCAAATAAATACCCTTTATAAAAGCCAACAGATTTCTGGTATTGTGCATCAGCACCTCTTTGGCTGACTAATATACGGAGTATGGGAAAAGTGTGCCAAATGTATGCTATGGACCTGGTAGTCATCTGATGATATTATCTCAAATTCTGTAACAAATGTTCCACCAGGGTGTGTGGTGTGTTGATGGAGGGTGTTGTTTGGGAATTCTGCACACGTGCATGATTGTTTTGTAAGTTTAAAACTTCTGTAATAAAAATATATTTAACAAATAATAATAGGGTGGGTTGGGTGAAAATACAGCAAATGTAAGATACTTCAGTTAGTAGTAATATTTTGAGGATGCTCTTTAATCATTAGTTAAAAATGTTTCACAATGCAAGGTATTGGTGGTGGGGTGAGGTGTGAGAGCCCTGTATGATGTTATGTATGTTTGTTTTGTAAGTTCACTACTATTACTATACACTTATTGTTTATGTATGTTTATGTATGATTTGACTTCAATAAATTTTTAAAAACAAATAAGGAAAATTTTAAAAAAGACTGAGAATACAAGTGTTGGAGAGGATGTGGAGAGACAGGGACACTTATTCACTGTTGGTGGGAATGTAGAATGGTGCAGCCACTGTGGAGGACTGTTTGGCAGTTTCTAAAGAAGTTGAATATAGATTTGACATGTGACCTGGTAATACTACCACTGGGTGTAAACCCAGAAGAACTGAGAATCCTGAAACAAACAGACATCTGCACACTGACATTCATAGCGGCTTTATTCATGATTGCCAAAAGTTGGAAACAACCCAGTTGTCCATCAGCTGATGAACGGATAAACAAACTGTGAAGCATTCACACAATACAATGTTATGCAGCTGTGAGAAGAAATGAAGTCGTGAAGCATATGACACCATGGATGAACCTGGAGGACATTATGTTGAGTGAAGCAAGCCAGACACAAAAGGACAAATACTGTATGATTGCGCTACTATATAGGAGCGCAATAAATAAATATGTCTCATGGAAATAAAGATATTGTGTAATCTCATGGAGTTAATAACTTGAATATGGGTCACCAGAAAATAGAATGAGGTTAGAGAATGGAAAGCTGAGGGTTAACTTGTGCAGGATTGGTAAAAAAAGATGTGTATTACTCTTTGGAAATGAATAGAAAAGGCGAAAGCCCAACATAATGTGTGTAACTAGCAGTCCTATGATGTAGGTATGAAAGTGGTTTAAAGGGAAAGTCTAAGGTCATGTATATTACTGAAAGGAAAGCTAAAAAACGTAATGTGGAACTGTATAGCATAGTAAAATCGCATGTGAAATATGAATATGGGTAAAATTGCATATATAAGACTGTTTTTCTTTGAAGCTGAACAAATGTATGTTAATACTACAAAATGTTAATATCGGACAAAAACATCCTCAGAGAAAGAAATCAGACACAAATTACTACATATTGTATGATTCCATTTATAGAAAATATAAATCAATTTATGAAGATGAAATTAGATTAGTGGTTGTGTATGGCTGGGGAAGTATTGCTAAGGGGTGTAAAGTTTTTCTTTTTGGAGTAATGAAACTGTTCTAAAATTCTCATGGTGATGAGTGCACAACATTGTGATTATACTAAAATCCAATGATTAAACATTTTTGTATGGTATGTGAATATAGCTCAATAAAACTACTTAATAAAAAAAAGAAATAGGGTCTTAGCAGATGTAATTAAAGTTAGATGAGATCATACCAGATTTGGGACCCTAAATTCAGTATGATTGGTGTCATATTGAATAGAAGAGGGAAATTTGAACACAGTAAAAGGGATGCACACCGCGTTGGTGGGCAGATCCTGGACTCATGCTGCCACAAGTCAAGGACTGCCAAGGGCACTGGCATGGGGCAGATCCTTCTAGAGACTTCTGTGGGGGCGTGGCCTGTCAAATCCTTGATTTCTGACCTCGGGCCTCCAGAACTGTGAGAATATAAATTTCTGTTGTTTTAAGCCACCCAGTTTGTGGTGTTTTATTACGGCAGTCCTGGGAAAGGAATATAATGGGATTAACAGCAGATTTGACTCAGTCAAAGAGATAATTAGTGGTGTGGAAGTGAGGATTGAGAAAAATCACCCAGAATATGGCACAGAGAGAAAAGTCTTCAAATTATTGAGAGAAAAATAACTGTGAATTTAGAATTCTATAGTGCCTAAACCATCATTCAAGAATGAGGGGGAAATAAAGACATTTTCAAAGAAAGACTAAGAGAATTTGTCACTACCAGGCATTAAGTGAAAGCACTTTCAGAAAGAAGGAAATTGAACCTAGAAGGGAGGAGTGAGGTACAAGAAGGAATGGTTAGTAAAGAAACTGGCTAACAGTATAGAGGAAAAGAGGACAAACAGATAAAGCGAAATAAAGTGGCAACAATTAATGAAAATACATCATTAATTGCAATAAACACACCATTAAAAGCTGAAAACTGTCAGATTGGATTTTTTAAAAATCTAGCTACATATACTATTTAGCAGAGCACACCTAAAAATATAAAGACAAAAAAAGGAAAATGATGGAAAAGATACATGAGACCAAAACTCACCAAAAAGTGAATGCAATCATATTAAGTCTAGGAAAAAATAAAATTAAGGTAAAAATCATTGTAGCAGTTTGGTATTATTTATGAATTCCAAAAATAGATATTGGATTATGTTTGTAAACTAGTCTGTTCCTCTGGGTGTATTAGATTGTATTATTGTCAGAGGTTTCACTTTTACTTGATTAAATTATGATTAGGGCTTTGAATGGGCCCCATCCCCTTGGTGGGCAGGGACTCACAGAGAAAACCACACAGCAGAGCAGAAAGTAGAGTTTTGAGTTTTGATATTGGAGCCCGGGGAAGTAAGCACATAGAGAAGCAGATATGTGAGGAAAGAGAAGGCTCCATTAGACACGGCAGAGGCTCCGGAAAGAGAGACGAGCTGTTAGCCTTATAGTCTACAGCCGACCTTGTGGAGAGAGCAGAGCAGCTGAGCCCAGAGAGAAACAGCCCTGGGAGAGAGATGAGACGGATCCCAGCCTACAGCTGATATGGGAAGAAGCTGGGACCACAGAGCCTGAAGGGGAAGAGGAAGGCTGAATTTCAGCAGCCATCTTGCTCCAACACATGAACAGACTTTGGTGAGGGAAGAAACTTATGCTTTATGGCCTGGTAACTGTAAGCAGCTATCCCAAATAAATACCCCTTATAAAGGCCAACAGATTTCTGATATTTTGCATCAGCACCCCTTTGGCTGACTAACACAATCATTATTAGGGATAAAGTGATGTACCATGTTATGTTAAAAGGAGCAATTTGTCAGGGCTATTATAATTCAAACCTGTATGCACTTAATAATATGGGCTCAGAATATATAAAACCAAATTGGCAAAGCTTTCAAGGAGAAACTGATAAAGCCACTGTCAAAGCAGAGATTAACACATCTGTCTTGGTAATTTATAAATCAAGCAGAAAAAGAATTAGAAAGGGTATAAAAGATTTGAATAACACAATAATTGCTACTGAACAGATAAGAAACTTTTACAAAAACTGATCATGTTCAAGGCTGCAAAGAAAGTCTTCATGAAAACAAAACAAAACAAAACAAAACAATCAGGATAATACAGATCACCTTGTCTGACCGCAAGCAATAAAACAAGAAATCAGGAACCAAGCATTAGTTCCCTCCCTGTGTCTGGGTTCTTGGCTTCATCGTGAGAAGGAATTCAAAGATGTGCCAGGCTGACGAGGCAGCAAAAGGATTTATTGAGAAATGAAAGGGTAAGGTGTGCTCAGGCAAAAGATGGGCAACGTAGGGCCTGGGATGGGCTTTTTTAAAAAAAACAGGTAGCCAGGATTGAACCCAGGACGTTGTTCACAGGGAAAAGGCACTCAACTGCTGAGCTACATCCACTCCCCAGTGAGAGCTGGTTTTTCAATTGCGTTTAGGAGGTACTGAGGATTGAACCCAGGACCTTGTACATGGGAAGCAGGCACTCAGCCCCTTGAGTGCTCCCCCACTCCCAGGCTTTTTTAAGGCTGGCCTCTCCTCCTCCCCCTTCCCCATATTAAGGTGGGATCGGAGCTGTTTCCTGTCCTGATTGGCTTATACTGTGGACCACTCAGGGTGAACCTGTTGGCTCTCAGGGAGCCAAAGGGGGAGCATTTCTGTTTGGCCTTATATGGCCTCTTCTGAGCCCTGGGGTTTCAGGTTGGACCTGGTGACCTGATCTTGGCAGTCTTTACTGCTGTAAGGGTTACAGCTCCGTTTTTCAACAGCTGCCTTCCCTCAGGGGGCTTCTGGGCAGAGTCTCATGGCCATGTTTTGCTGGGTTTCAGCTGTGATGGTTACTGCTTTGCTCTACTGATGCCTTCCCTGTTTCCGATACTAGCCTGCCTCACAAATATATATTTGAAAATTTAAATAGGCAGATAATCAGTATCTCCCAAGTCAAAGGAAAAATAAAATTGATATTAGAAAATCAGAACAATATGAAATTTGGCAACTACATACAAAGACTTAGGGGACATAGCAAAAAAAAAAAAAAAAAGTGGGACTTGGAAAATGTGTAGCCTTAAATGCTTATGTCAGAAAAGAGAAAGACAAAACATTATGAGCTAAGGATCCAGTTCAAGAAATCAGAAAAAGATCATAAAATATTAAAAGGTGGAGAGAAATAATAAGAACAGAATAAGACAAAATAGAAAACAGAGATTATCAACAAAATGAACAGCTGATTCTCTGGAAATACATTTGTATTCCTAGAAAAATAAAATTTAACAAATCAGACTCATGATGAAATAGAAAATCTGAATTCACCTATAAATATTAAAGAACTAGAAACAGCAAAAAAATCCTCACAAAAATTACATCAGATCTGGGCAGTTTTAGAGTCAAGTTTGACTTAATATTCAAGGGATTCTGGCCCTGTACAGACTGCTCCAGGGTTTGTAGACAGACCTAACCTGGAGACTTCTGGGTGCCAGCCACTTACAGATGGAGGGTTAAGCTTTGATTTACACAGTTGACCAATATATGTTGAGCCTCTGCTGTGCTCCAGGGGCTGGTTCTGTGGGCTTGTGCCTGCCCCAGGAGCCCACATTCGGATGGAGGAAGACACTAAAGAGGACAGAAGGATCAAGAATTGTAGAGTCTATTAGAAGGCAATAGGGAAGAAAAGTAGCTCAGAATAGGGGAGGGAGCCCCTTAGGGCAGGTGAGACAGAAAACACACCTCTAGGATGGTTCCGGGGCAGTGATGCCCACGGAGGAGGCTGACCAGGTTTGGAGGGCCTTGGACTCAGCAAGTGGGAGAGGAGGAGCTGAGGGGCGGGGCGGTGAGTGGGCCAGGGCCGACCCCAGGGCACAGGCAGGGAGGTGGGGCCCACCAGAGCCAGAAGGTGGGGTCCGGTGGGAGCCCGACGTGGGAGGGGTGCGTGGGGCGTGGAGGGATTGGACTGCTGAGGCTGGGGAGACTGGGGGCAGAGAGGGGTGGAGGAACTGCAGGCAGCAAGAGAAGTGGGCAGGGGCCCATTAGGGGCAGCGTTTGCCCCATCCCTGTGTCAGACACTGCCCTTGATGCTCTGCCCACTGAGTCCCCCCCCC
>PVKH010026576.1:0-13184 GCA_004027955.1 Chaetophractus vellerosus
CTTTGCTGTCTGAACTTAATGAGTTTGGAAGGTGCATTCTGACCATGCATCCCTAACCTCTGATCTCAATTAAAAAGTATATATGGAGGGCCCAAACATGCCTGGAATGTGTTAAATCAATGGAAGATACAAGTTAACATTGATTTATTGATTTGAAAAAGACATTTGGAAACCTGTCTGGGGAGATACAACTAAAAATGAAGGCTGGAGAAGGGAGTGAGGGAGTTGGGAAAGGCTTCTTGAAGGAGGTGAACCTTGAACTAGATTCAAAGGGATGGTAGATTTCAGTTAAGTGAGTGGGAAAGAAGGGAGTGTTGCAGATGGAAGAAGTGTGGAGAACAGAACAAAGTCACGGTTGGTCTATATGGAGGACTGGGAGACGAAAGCCTGCTTGTAGTGGAAGTCCTGCATAGAGGATGTGAATTAAGGTTGGATTTGCAAGAAGGACCTGATTAACAGAGGGCCTTAAAATCTGGGCAGAAGAATTTGGACAATAACAAAAGGCAACCATTTTTGGCCCCTGAGCAAAGAAATGGCAGAATAAATGTCTGTGTTTTCAGAAGACAAAACTGGCAGCAGATGCTTTGAGATTGTGTAGCAGGAGGAGATAAATTAAAATTCTCTTGGAGGTATATATGCAAAAGAATTGAAAGCAAGGACACTAACAGATATTTGCACACCAATGTTCCTAGTGGCATTATTCACAATTGCCAAAAGATGGAAGCAACCCGAGTGTCCATCAGCTGATGAATGGATAAACAAAATGTCTTACATACATGCAATGGAATCTTTTTCAGCCATAAATAGGAATGAAGTCTGGTACATGCAGACTTCATGTACCATGGTGAGCAACATGGGTGAACCTTAAAGACATCATGTTGAGTGAAATAAGCCAGACACAAAAGGACAAAGATTGTATGATCTCACTGATTTGAAATAATAAAATAAGCAAACTCATAGAGTAGGACTCTAGAATATAGGTTACCGGGGGATAGGGTGGGGATAGGGGATGGGAAGTTAGGGTTTAAAATATGCAGGGTTCCTATTTGGAATGAATGATGGTAATGGATGGTGGTGATGGTAGCACAGCACCGTGAACACAAATAACAGCCCTGAAATTTATATCTGAATATGATTGAAAGGGGAAATGTAGGATTGTATATATGGAAGCAGAATAAATTTTTTTAAAAAAAAATCCATGACTACACTACACAAACCATGAACCTTAAGTTAAAATATGGACTATATAATAGTTAATAGTACAATAATAAAAATGTGCTATCATCAATTTTTACAAATGTTCCACACCCATGCAAGCTGTTAAAAATAGAGTGGTATATGGGAATCCTGGATTTTATGCATGATTGCTCTGTAAACACACAACTTCTCTAATAAAGAAAAAAATATATTTTTGAAGGAATCCCATCAGGTTAAATGAGGACCCTATTGGTATTGGAGGAAAAGGACTAGAAGAAGAATTCTACTTTTAGAGGAATGCAGGTTATAAAACAAGATCCCAACTCAGAAAAGCTGAATTTAAGAACATCTGGCCAAGGAAAGGAAATGATAAGTAGACATAAATATACCAAAAATATGAAATCCACTATTTTTGTGGAAGAGCACTTAAAAACTGTGAGTAGAGGCTTGGATTTATCATGCAAAAGTTTCAGATTTTATTCATAACTATTTAAAAGGGAACAAATTTCATTTTCTTCTGCTATTGAATGTCTCCTGTTATAAGGGCCAATCTGAGATATCTTAAGCATTTATCACCCTATAAAAAAGGTAGCGACCATAGCAGATTTTCTCTGCCTCAAGGTTGTATATTATGCAGTTCCCCAGGTACCATTTTAGCATGCACTTTTACAAATGAGTTTCCAACTCACAAAAGTAGTTATAGACTTCCTTGGAGGGTTTAATCTGCATTAGTATTTATCGTAAGAAAAATTTTAAAATGCAATATAAGCTATATTTAAATAATGGAATGCCATTTCCAACTTCCTCCAGAAAAATAATTGTGGGTATGATAAATAGTTGGTGAGGAAGGAACAGATAATTTTTATTCTAGCAAGAGTAGTTTTGCTTTATCAACAAAAAAAATACATGTGAAAAGAAAATTGGCTTATTCTTTCCTTATGTCAGAGCATTCAACTGATGAAAATTGTGATCGTAGAATCTTTTCTTCTGTTTCAGTTTCAGTCGAAGAAACTCCAGGTTGGACCACAATCCTCTCAGTGGTTATGGGAGTGCTGGTGGTTTTGGTTGGCCTTTTCACACTGCTGGTTTTTCTTCACTACAGAAGACTTCGGAAAGGATACACACCCCTGATGGAAACACATTTAAACAACAAGAGATACACAGAAGAAGCCTAGGGAGTTCATGGCTTACCTTGGAGAAGAGGCTGTCCAAGCTGTAGTTCTGACCCCGATAATGAACCCATTAATCCTCACCCTTCTCCCTTTAGTTTAAGATCTTTGGCAAAGATTCTCCTATTGTGGTGGTGATCTCCAATCCAGGAGATGCTTAGCTGTAGATATTCCTGTGTGTTTAACACACTCAAGTTATTTCTATCATCAAATAAAGATAGAGTGAAAATTTGTGGTATCTGATAATAATTCCTGATATTGATTAAACTTCCCAGGGTTCTGAGAGCAACAAGAAATTGATAGGGTGAATTCATTTAAATTTGTCAGTGAAATTTGAGACCTGGACAAGTTAATGGCTCAGTCTCTCTTAGCTTATATCTTCCTTTGTAATGGAGGGAAGGGTGGGGAGATGAAGCTCCAGGATCCCTTTTAGCTGTCCACTTCCATGCTTCTAGGTGCCCTCCCTGATTATCTTCCTGGGGCCTCCTTTTCTTATTTGCTGTCTCTTCTTCTCCAGCCTTTAAAATGGCCTTGAAGATGCAAATAAGCTTTATAAGAGGATGGAGATTCAATGAATGAATGACCAGTTCAGTCCTTTTGTAAATTAGACTTTATAGGACTTGTTAAAAGTCTGCAGTTTTTGACAATAGACTTATGGCAGGATTCAACTAGCTGGGTAAACATTGATCCTGTATTGGAAAATATATAGATGAGGGACTAAAATTATAGTGTTTTCTAGTTAGCTAATATGCTGTTTTAAACCTATTAACAACTACAGAATCACTTTTTCCAGGAAAGGGGGACTGAAGAAAGCTGGTGAGGTTATAATTCAATTACTCCGACTGCTTTACTAGGTAGGCTCAGATGAAAAATTACTCATGCACAATGCATTTGGCTTGTTTCTAAGAGTTGATTTTACACTCATTAATGCTTCTCTGTACTGACAGTTGCTTATGAATGTTAAGTAATTAAGCCTTATCATTTTAAAGCAAACCATTCATACAGAATATAATAGTTCAGAATTAAATGGCTGTTTTGTTAAGTAATCATCAGATCATGAGAAGGAAGAATGAAGCGATCTTTACTAAAATGTTCAGGCTTATCAAGATGGTCCTCACTTCTGAAAAGCTGACGGTTATTGTGATTTCAGGGCAAACTTCCTATTTTGCACCTGTGCATCAGGAATGAGGCTGCAGTGTAGGGGACGACAGCCTGTAGGCTCGTTTTGGCTCTCTTGCTCTGGAATGGATGCCCGGAAAAGACAGCCCTGGAGCTACCTTCTGCAGGTGGAGGGCTTGGAGGGTGCGAGATTCACAGAGACCCGTGCTATCCCCTAGAATGGGACTGCTGAAGACTCCAAAGCCAGAGAAATGGGCAAAGCCCAGTTTGTACTGAACTTGAGTCTAAGTGAGTCTTACAAAGCCACAGGTTCATCTGAGAGTGGGCTCAGATATGAGAATCACAAGATAAACATAAGCCCAGAGTTCTTCATAGGTGAACCCCTTTGGGGCCGTTTAAGCCACACTCCATGTAGACATTTCAATCCGTGCCATTAACAGGTTTCATGGAAAATACAACAATGTTTCCTTTGCATGTTCCACTCTGGAAGGTTAATGCTGTGAGCATGCAAAAATGTGTTGGGGAACAGTTTTACATTCTGGTTATAAACTAAAAGAGAAATGTATTAAAATGAAAATATAATTGTGCCATGGTAGATATGTTCCTGAAAAGTTATATGCCAATCAATTACCTGTTAAAAATACCAGGGGAAATTACTTTTTATAGATGGACTATTATGAATAATTCTAAAAGCAAAATACTACCTCTAGCTTATCTTTCTGGCATATCACAATTTTCATACATAAAATTCTTATAAGGTTTGTTTAAAGCAAGATGTATCTGAGGTAGAAATAAATAGTATGCATTTTTACTTAGCTACTTTTATCTGTAGTGCATGCAAATTTTTATAAATGTCTTACAATGTCTTCCTAAGAAAAACAATTTCCTGATTTTGTCATTCATATGTAAGGAATAAAATTTCCTGGCATGTTCTAACATTACAGTAAATCAATGATGAAGACCTTTTAACAAATATAAAGGTAGGCATTAACCTGAAGAATAAAAAAAAGTTGGTATTTACTTACATTGAGTATTATGCAAATTAACCCAGAAAAATATCACTGAGCATTGTGGGGTTATATTTTTTCAATGTCAGAAAAAAATTCAACATTGAAGAAAATGAACAGATCACTTTATATGCTTATATCCTTAATATTAGAAAAATTATATATATAAGTCATGATTTCAATAGAAATGTTTTTATAAAGGTAACACTCAGAAGTAAATGGAATTGAAAACATCTTTACTTTGTGAATTAAATTCTCTTCTAATTCTAAAATTCTTTGACATTAATTTGTATATGGCTTAGGATTTAACATTTATTGAATAATTTTAATCTCACATTACCAAGAAGTGGAAAACTTATTAAAGAGGAAAAAAAAATGTTTTGCACATTGTTGTTTGTCTTTTGGGGGACTATTGCTTTTTAATTTGTGAACATCAATTCTTATCTTTTGGGTACTCAATATACATATATTGAATGATACAAATAATACATAATGGCTATTTCACTTTTGAAAATAAGTTTTTGATACATAGATACTTCTACATTCTGGTGAGTTTCTAAGCAATTGCTACTCTTCGGCTCTCTGATGTGTACAAGGAAAATGAGAAACCAACCTTTCTCCATGCGAAGTGTTACTCTTGATCTGCATTCAGTCTAATGAAAGATTCTGGGCTTGGGGAGTGGGGATGTTAATTAAAGTCACTGACCAGGGAGGAGGGGTGCTGCAGCAGCTGATTTAGTGATCCTCCAAGTAAGCCTTTAAGGACTTTAAGGTCAATCAAACTTGTTGGAGACCTCCCCACCTCCAGAAGAAGGAAGTTAGAGCCAATGAGGAAATGATAATGTGGTGTTCCCCTTCTACTTTTAGATGGGAAGCTTCTAGAGGTCAGGCTGTACAACTCTGTATAACTCCACTGCAATCATCAAAGCACCTTATCATAAGTGCTCAGAAAATGTTGGTTATTAATCGATGTAGGTGCTTAAAAGTAGAGCAAGACATGCCCCAGTGGGAGGTAATTACTGTCTTAAATGCAATGGCAAAACCCAAAGTTTAACTCTCCCTGTTTCCACAGTGACTTGCTCAACCTAGGTACTCTAGATACCCAGCTACTTTGACTTTAGCTATCATGTCAGTTCAAGCTGAAAATAAGCACTGTAAATTAAACTTTGTCAGGTAGTTTAATGAAATATACACACAAAAGAAATTTGTGAGCTATAGGATAGGTTAATGTTTTCTTAACTAAAACAAAACAAATCAACAAAAACACAGGATTCCCATTCAAGGACTGTAAGCTCTATATAATTTTATCAAGACTATAGCCATTTGGTAGAAATCACCATCCTGCGGGTATCTTTTGGCACAATGACTCAAATCAGACTTCTGGGATGTAATATGACTAAATTTGGTTCTTTCTTCTAGCTTTTCACTGCCCTTTGGCAGTTTATAAACATAAGCTAAAACCATCATCCTGTCTCTCAAGTGTAATCTTTCAGTGTTGTAAATAACACCAACCAGAAAGGCTTAGGCTTGTCCATCTTTATTAAAATAATAGAAATTTCAGTGTTGGAGTTATACACCCTGGATACTCATTCTCTTTGTATGTTGTTGTGTGTTTCTGAGTTTACAATTAGCACAATTACTGTTCTGATTACTAAGAGTGGAATTAGGCTTACAATAAAGCAAAATCTGCCCTCTTGTGTTTTATTAGAAAATTGCACAATGTGGTAAAGTTCGTAGAGCTGTTTCCTTCTACTATGGTTAATTACCTGGATCAGAGAAAAAATTTAACCAAAAAAAGCAAATGTTGGAAGTTTCTCCCTGAATTTTGAAACCAGCATAGGTAAAGCACAATATTTTGAAGGAAACGATTTCCTGTGCAGGCAAAGTAATAATATAATTAAGCCTCTCAGAATTTCCATTTTTAAATATTTTGAAATGTAAAATGTTCACCAGGAAATCATAAAAGTTTGGGGGAAAATTTCAAGCCACTGGGCAAAAATATTTTACACTTGGCAAACACATACAGGATATAATTTAGTTAAATATAATTTATAGGATTGCACAGCAGATGGAGAGTAGGGGAACTTCCTTCTCAATTAAAACCTGTTATAGAGAAGCTGGGAAATTTTGGAAAACGTTTTATAAAAAATATTGGATTAATGTGTTGCCCCTCAGATATTATTATCTGAATTCAGGCAGGGGTGTGAGCAGTGAAAAATTCACTTTTCAAAACTGGGCTATTTGAATGATGATGCCATCAGCAAAAAGTTTATTGGATGTTCACAGTGTTGTATCTTACATTAGATGGTTGAAAAAGTTTCTCAAATGATAAAGAAAGGGGAAGTGGATGTGGCTCAAGTGATTGAGCTCCTGCCTACCACAGGAGAGGTCTGTGGTTCAGTTCCCGGTGCCTCCTAAAAGAAAACAGCTAGCTAGTGTGATGGGCAGGTGCAGCAAGCTGACACAACAAGAGACACAAGAAGAAAAACATGAGAGACACAACAAAGTAGGGAACAGAGGTGGTTCAAGTGTTTAGGCCCCTCCCTTCCACATTGGAGGTCCCAGGTTCAGTTCCCAGTGCCTCCTAAAGAAACAAGGAAGATGAACAGACACAGCAAGTACAAACAATGAGGGGGTCAGGAGAAATAAATAAATAAAATAAATCTTTAAAAAAGAATGATAAAGAAAGTATGGTTTCTCTTCTGTTTAGCTTTTATAAATCTTTCTCTTTTAATAATTATATACAGGTAAAGATTAAAGAGAAACACCAAGGCAGTTTGTTTGCTTATTCCAAGAAATTTTGCTTAAGTGAGAAAATTGGGACTAAAAATTTCCAACTCACTCTCTGTTAGTCTCCTTCTCTGGTGGTTCTCTCCAAATGGAGATTCCAGACATGGTGATGGCAGCTGTTTGTATTAGTTTGCAAGGGCTGCTGTAACAAACTACCATAGACTGGTTGGCTAAAATGACAGGATTTTATCGTCTTAGTTTTGGAGTCTATAAATCCAAACTCAGTGTGCTGGCAGGATCATGCTTTCTCTGAAGCCTGTAGCCTTTTGGTGGTTGCTTGCTGGCAATCCATAACTCAACCTCTGCCTTCCTCTCTTGGCCATCTCTCTTCATCCGACTCTCCTCCTGTGCCCAAATTTCCTTTGGATTAAGGCCCATCCTGGGTTCAGTTTGCCCTCATCTTAACTAGGGACTTCAAAGATCCTATTTACAAATGAGTTCATATTTCTAGGACTGGGGCTTAGGACTTGATCTGTCTTTGTAGTGGGCATGATTCAACCCATAACACTTTTCATGGAGAGTAGGGAAAAGACAAAAAAAAAAAAAAAAAGTAATGAAATTCGAAAGTCAGATTGGAAACAAAAGAATGCTGCAAGAAGATGCCTCTTCTCTCAAGGAGAATCACTAATTTATTCCTTCTTGCTAAGTATGGAATGATGGAGCACACGAAGCAGAAGAAAATTTCCAAAGCGGGAAGTGTATTAATTACACTTCTACTTAAAGTCTCATTTCCAATGTTTTTCATTTGCTTCTTCAAATAGCGACTTGTATCTTGATTATTGCCATTAATCCTTTCTTTTCCTCTTCTTAGAAGAATATTCGTATTTCAAAAGTCTTGCCTTTCACACCAAGGAGTCACGTGCAGCTAAAACGCGCATGCGCTGATGCTGCACATCAAGGCCCACGGAGCAGCAAGCGATCAACTTTGAAAATAGAATTGTCATCTAAATCATAATCCAGGCGGTTACCTATTGTTCCCTTTTCTCTTCTTCAACTGCAGCAAGCATACAACTTTCAGCTTTCCCTGGCTCTAAAACTCTTATTTGAATTGCACATTTTCTTTTCATGTTAGGCATTTGACAATTCTGAAGCTCGCAACATTTTATGCATTCAAGGTCGTTTTCTTTCATTCTGTGCGTTTTTCTTCTCAGCAATGGCCCCTTATCAAGATGCAGGCTTCTTCGTGTTTTTTTACGTTTTTACTTCAGCTATTCTCAGCTCTTTGATCCAGTGCTGACTCTAAATCGTTTGCTGTCATCCGCACGAGCGGAGCAGGGATCTGGGGCGTCTGGGTGCCACTCTGTCTGTCTGCCGGCGCTTGACGGCATTATCAGCCCTTTCCAACAATCAAAGGGCCTGTACAACTCAGGAACATGCAAATTTGTTCCTTTTCTGCTTCAGTCTGTCACAGCCCACATTTTTCAGCTTAGCTGCACCAAAGCAGACACTGTAAAAATCATTCTGAAGCTGATGCTGGGTGTAACGGATGTAAATTCGTTGTTTTTAAACACCAGCTACTCACAACATCAATACTGTAAACTCACTTTGCAGCTACATGGCTGCGTCAGACCTGTATTTTCCCCTGGCAGGAGAAATGATACAATTGAGTGGCTTTTATCACAGAGAAATCTGCTCACCTTTGTTGTAGCTGTCAGACGGTAAAACTGGTACTCTCTGGACAGGTTTGCTGAGGCTTCTGGGTATATCCTAACTGAGTATACAGAGTCACAGGAGAAAACAAAGACTCCTCTCTCCATGGCCCTTCATTTCCCGGTGTCAGCTTTCCCACCTAGTCCTTGTTCTCTTCCCCTGAACACTAAAAATGCCACTAGAAAATATTAGTTAAAAAGCCCACTATATTTTTCCATTCAAACCACTAGTAAGTGATTTGACCTTAATTATCTCCCCGTGTGAAATCTCTGGAAGTTTAAGATAAAGGTTCTCAGTTCTTGTGAATAGTATGGTGTTTCCTGAGCCCAGTCACCAGTCAGTGTTTAATACAATCTAAATATACTTCTCTCTTTTGACATTTGGCAGGTTTCTTTTCATACCCGTTGGTGCTGGCGCTGGTTCAGTTAACCCAAGGGCTAGTTTCAATGGCAAAGGGGAAATTTGGGGATGAAATATGAATTGACCTTAGCTGCCTTGGAAGTGAAACTAGTCAGGAAAGTTTTTAATTTTAATTTTAATTTTATTTTATTTTTAGGAGCTGCCAGTGATTGAACATGGGACCTCATGCGTGGGAAGCAGGTGCTCAAACCACTGAGCTTCTCCTGTTCCCAGGAAAGTTTTTTAAATTGTAAATTTTAGGAAGGCATGAGAGGAGGCATCAGAAGTTTTCCTTACCTTTGGCCTTTCTTCCCCATTTGCTCATTTTGGGGAATGAACAGAGTCACTAAAACACACAATCTGGCTTTAAGCATTTGTGTAATACATAAATCAGAACTTACAAATGAAGAGGAGGACAGCTACATGTTTTAAGACACTAGTGTCTTTGAGTTCAGAGACATGGGCATGTGAGCAAGTTTCAGCCAATCAAGAGTGTCCCATAGGAGGCTTTTAGAATCTGGGGCAAGAGACACAAAGAAAGAAGCATTATTTAGGTTGATTGACTTCTTTACTACCCATACTGCAATCCAGATGAATTTACCTTTCCTGAAATGACATCCATTGTAAGAACTAAGAGATTTTGCTTTCTCTAATTTCTGAAATCACTTTCGAAAGTGTTGTTTCATAAACATTTTGTGCAATAGCAGTATTTTTCAATTAATTATATATTTTAGCCAGGTAAATATTTATGATTGTTATTTTCTCCTGGTGAATTGCCCCTTTTATTGGTATATAATGATTTTCTTTGTCTCTAATAACAGCTTTGCTTTTAAAGTCTATTTCAGGGGGTGGATGTGGCTCAAATGGTTGGGCATCCCTCTCCCATATGGAGGGACCTGGGTTCGATCCCCGGGACCTCCTAAAAAATATTGTGTAGGTGCACTGTCAGGCCCCACGAGTGGGTGTGCCATCAGGCCCCACCAAGATGAGCCAAAAAACCAGGAACTAAGGTGGCGCAGGCAGTAGGGCACCTGTCTCCCACATCGGAGGTTCCCAGGATCAAATCCTGGTGAAGACAGGAGGAGAAGGATGAAAATACAGGGCAGGAAACAGACACAGATAATTGCCCAGCGAAGGAACACAAAAACAGCAAAAAAGGTGGGGGGGGGGCAGTGTAAAAATGGATAAAAGTAAATAAATCAATCTCTGAGAAAACATAAAGTCTATTTCATCTGCTAAAATATAGCCACTCCAGCTTTTTTTCAATTACTGCATGCATGGAATATCTTTTGCCAGCCTTTCACTTTCAATCTATTTGTATCCTTGGTCTAAGGTGAGTCTCTTGTAGACAGCATGTAGATGGCTCATATTTTCTTATCCATTCGGCCATTCTGTGTCTTTTGATTGGGGAGTTTAATCCATTAACAGTCAATGTTATTATTGTAAAGGCAGGTTTTATTCACCCATTTTGATCTTTGGGTTTTATCTGTCATATCTTGTTTCCACCACTCTCTCTTGCTGCTCTAAGGATTCTATCTTTATCTTTGGCATTTGACATTTTGATTAGTATGTGTCTCAGAGTAAGTCTATTTGGATTTATTTGGATGGGAGTACATTGTGCTTCTTGGATACGGATATCTATGTCCTTTAATAGGGTTGGGAAATTATTATTTCCTCAAATATTCTTTCTGCCCCTTTTCCCTTCTCTTCTCCTTCTGGGACACCTATGACATGTATGTTTGCACATTAATGCCGTCATTTAGTCCCCTACACCCTGTTCAATTTTTCCCATTCTTTTCTTCATCTGTTCTTTTGTATGTTCCTTTCAGAGTTCCAGTCTTCAAGCTCACTGATCCTTTCTTCTGCCTCTTCAAATCTGCTGTTATATGCCTCCAGTGTATTTTAAATTTCATTTATTGTGACTTTCATTCCCATAAGAGCTGCTATTTTTCTATGTATGCCTTCAAATTCTTCTTTGTGCCCACTCAGTGTCTTTGTGATGTCTTTAATCTCTTCAGCCATCTCATTGAATTTATTATTTTTTATTTTATTTATTTATTTTCTTCATTGAATTTATTAAGGAGATTTGTTTGAACATCTACAATTAGTTGTCTCAACTCCTTTATGTTTGTTCCTTTGATACTGGGCCATATCTTCCTGTTTCTTGGTATGTATTGTAATTTTTTGTTGGTGTCTCAGCATCCAGGTGTATTTATTCTTGGCCCCCTTTCTCTCTTTAGTCTAGGACTTTCTATTTGACTTTTTTCTAAAGCCCCTCTAATAGTTGGCTAACTTAATTTGGAACTTTATAGTGGCTGTACTCAGCCAACTTGAGTTTTTTCTTGCTCTTTCTCCCTTGCTGGTTGTGAAATAGGAGTTGAGGATGCAGTTGGTACTGTTAGCCATGGAGGCTAAAGCTGTTCATGTTGCCCCAGAAATAATGAAGCTTCTCCCACCTTTCTCCACTGCCATGGGTAGAGACAGAGCTGCAGCTGTGTGCAGTAATCCAAGCCATTCAGGCCAAGACTATCTGTAGTTGCCCAGAGAGACTGATGAAGCTCCATGCCCCTTCCTCTCCTGCCAGTGGTGGGAATGGAGCCCCCAGTGTGTCAGGCAATCTACTCTGTGCAGGTAAAAAGCAACTACAGTTGCCCAGAGAGGGTGAGGGAACACTGTTCCTCCTTCTGCTCTGTCAGGGGCTGGAATGGAGCCACAGATGTGTCCACCAATCTGATTTGTGTGGGCTGAAAGCACCTGCAGTTGTCTGGAGGGGCTGAGTGAGTACTCTCCCTTCTGCCCTGTCATGGGTGGGGATGGATCCACAGGTTTTCCCACCAGTCTAGACCGTGTGGGTCAAAAGCACCTGTAGTTGCCTGGAGAGGCTGGTGCAGGTCCCCCCAGCTTCCTCCCTGCTTGAGGTAGGGCTGGAGCCTAGGTTAGGGCAGCAATCCAACCTGGGTGAAAAGATGTCTGTCTCTACCTTCACTGTGATTTTCATTCAGCCCCGCTTCCCCTCATTCTGGGGGCAGAGTTAAAACAGAGGCTATTGGCCTCTTTATGACTTGGACAGGTTCAAACTTTACTTGTTCTTAGGACTGAACTTTAGCCAGCTGAATTTACTAATCAGTAGCTGAAATTGTTCCTGAGTCTCTCTTTCTTTCCCATTTTTGGGAAATGGAGCTTCCAACTTCAGCCAGAGACTAGCTTCTGAGGAGGCTTGCATCACCATCAGGGATGGGCACCCACCTCCATGGTGTGGAGTGCTTTCTGCTCATGAATCTTCACTGCAGATGGGCAATTTCCTCCTTCTGTTCTTCCAAGGATGTTGCAGGGTGCTCTTCTTGTCTCCTGGGCCTCTCAAGTAGGTGATTTAGATAGCTCTGGCTGATTACTAACTGCCCTGTAGGACAAGCTCCTTACTCTGCTGCCATCTTGCCCCCTTCCCAAATCCATGGGATTTGATGAGATAATTTAAGGAGAGGAGGAATGGAAGATAGATGAGATTGGAATATAGGCAGATTTCCTCAGATACTTGGGTAAAATTCAGGAGGCAAAGATTTAGAGTTGCTTTAGAACAGTGATTCTTAACCTTGGATGCTCATGTAGAGAGCTTAAAATAATACTGATGCCTGATTTCCACCTTCAGAAATCTTGATTTAATTCACCAGGAGTTCCACATGGATTTAAGGGTTTTAAGGCATAGCTAAGACTGGGTACTACTCTACTCCAAAGACATGATAACAAAAGGAGAGAAAAGGGTAAAGTAAATAACATTTGGTTTACATAGACTCTTCCCCCGCCCCCCCTTTCTGCTTGCTCTTGCTGTGTGTCCATTCTTCTGTTTTTTTTTTTT
>PVKH010026577.1:0-13182 GCA_004027955.1 Chaetophractus vellerosus
GGTAAAAGTCAAGTGTCAGCAGTTAATCTTCCAAGGCAAGGTGGGCGTGGCTACCGCAATGAAAGACATATTCAAAAGAGCACACAGAATAGTCTGAGCCACACAGAGTTATGGCGCTGGATAATAGATCATGGGGTACCTAGAAGTGAAAGAGATGGGCAGCCTACTAAGTTTCTTCTGGATCTGTATAAGCAGAAGAGTTCTAGGCCGAGTGAACAAAACCCTTACTCAAATTACAGACTTAGAGAATCATGGCCCGTTAATCAATTCCCAGACTTGAGACAGTTTACAGACCCAGAGCCCCTGGAATGAGGAGCAGGCCAGGCCCATTTTGGGGAAGGATCCTGTTAAACAGCCAAAAATTTATACTGTTAATTTTCCTCCCACCTTTCCCCAGGGAGACCTATGGCCTTTTGCCAGAGTGTGCATTGGGGGAAAAGGAAATGATCAGACATATTGGGCATTATTAGACACTGGCTCACAAGTCACATTAATTCCAGGGGTCACAAAACATCACAGTGAGTGTAGGGGCTTATGGAGGTCAGGTGATTGATGGAGTTTTATCTCAGGTCTGTCTCATACTGGGTACAGTGGGTCCCTGGACCCATTCTGTGGTTATTTCCCCAGTTCCAGAATACAATTTGGAATAGACATACTCAGTCACTGGCAGAATCCCCACATTGGATCCCTGACTTGTGAGTGAGGGCTATTATGGATGGAAAGGCCAAGCGGAATGCTCTAGAATAGCCCCTGCCTAGCAAAATAGTAAATCAAGGGCAATACTGGATTCCTGGAGGGATTGCAGAGATTAGGACCACCATCAAGGATTTGAAGAATACAGAGGTGGTGATTCCCACCATATCCCATTCAACTCTCCTGTTTGCCCAGTGCAGAAAACAGATGTATATTGGAGGATGACGGTAGATTATCGTAAACTTAACCAGCTGGTGTCTCCAATTGCGGCTGCTGTCCCAGATGTGGTATCATTGCTTGAGCAAATCACCACTTCCCCTGTGCCTGGTATGCACCTGTTGATCAGGCAAATGCTTTTTTCTCAATTGCCATTAGTAAGGACCACCAGAAACAGTTTGCTTTCAGCTGGCAAAGCCAGCAGTATACCTTCATTGTCCTGCCTCAGGGGTATATCAACTCTACAGCCCAATGTCATAATATTGACCCCGGGGAGCTTGATTGCCTCTTCCACCCAAGAGACATCACACTGGTCCATTATATTGATGATATCATGTTGATAGGACCTACTGAGCAAGCAATAGCAAAGACTCTAGATTCACTGGTAAGGCATTTGCATGATGGAGCATGGTAGATAAATCCAACAAAAATACAGGGTCCTTCCACCTCAGTGAAATATCTAGGTGTCCAGTGGTGTGGGGCCTGTTGAGATATCCCTTCTAAAGTAAAGGATAAGCTGTTGCACCAGGCCCCTACTATGACCAAAAAAGAGGCACAATGCTTAGTTGGCCTCTTTGGATTTTGGAGACAACACATTCCTCTTTTGGGTGTGCTACTCCGGCCCATTTACTGTGTGACCAGAAAAGCTGCTAGCTTTGATTTGGGACTGGAACAAGAGGAGACCCTGTGACAGGTGCAGGCTGCTGTGCAAGCTGCACTACCACTTGGACCATATGATCCAGCAGATCCAATGGTGCTGGAAGTTTCCGTGGCAAATACAGATGCTGTCTGGAGCCTTTGGCAGACCCCTATGGGGGAATCACAATGAAGACCCTTAGGATTTTGGAGCAAAGCCTTGCCATCCTCTGCAGATAACTACTCCCCTTTTGAGAAGCAGCTTTTGGCTTGCTACTGGGCCTTAGTAGAGATTGAATGCTTAACCAACTTACCGTGAGACCTAAGTTGCCTATCATGAGCTGGGTATTGTCTGACCCACCAAACCATAAAGTTGGGCATGCACAGCAGCACTCCATAATAAAGTGGAAGTGGTATATACGATATAGGGCTCAAGCAGGTCCTGAAGGCACAAGTAAGTTACATGAGGAGGTAGCCTAAATGCCCATGGTCACCACCCCTGCCATGTTGCCTTCTCTTTCCCAGCCCACAGCTTTGGCCTCTTGGGGAGTCCCTTACAATCAGTTGACTGAGGATGATAAAACTCAGGCCTGGTTTACAGATGGTTCTGCATGATATGCAGGTACCACTCAAAAGTGGACAACTGTGGCATGGCAGCCCTTTTCTGGGACATCCTTGAAGGATACTGGTGAGGGCAAATCCTCCCACTGGGCAGAATTTTGAGCAGTGCACCTAGTTGTTCATTTTGCTTGGAAAAATAAATGGCCAGAAGTGCGTTTGTACACTGATTCATGGCTGTTGCCAATGTTTGGCTGGATGGTCAGGAACTTAGAAGGAACATGATTGGAAAATTGGTGACAAGGAGATCTGGGGAAGAGGTATGTGGATAAATCTTTCTGAGTGGGCAAAAAAGATGAGCATATTTGTGTCCCATGTGAATGCCCACCAGAGGGTGACTTCAGCAGAGGAAGAGTTTAATAATCAAGTGGATAAGATGACCCGCTCTGTGGCTAATAGCCTCTTTCCCCAGCCATTCCTGTCATTGCCAATGGGCTCTAGAACAAGGTGGCCATGGAGGTAGGGATGGAGGTTATGCATGGGCTCAGCAACATGGACTTCCCCTCTCCAAGGCTGACTTGGCTACAGCCACTGCTGATTGCCCAATCTGCCACCAGCAGAGACCCACACTAAGCCCCCGATATGGTAGCATTCCTCAAGGTGGCCAGGCTGTTACTTGGTGGCAGATTGACTGCATTGGGCCACTTCCACCATGGAATGGGCAGCGATTTGTTTTAACTGGAGTAGACACATACTCTGGCTATGGGTTTGCATTTCCGGCATGAAGTTCTTCTCCAAAACCACCATCCGTGAACGTACTGAATGTCTTATCTACCATCTTGGAATTCCACACAACATTGCTTCTGATCAAGGAACCCAATTCACAACAAATGATGTGCAGGAATGGGCACATGCCCATGGAATTCACTGGTCTTACCATGTTCCACATCACCCTGAAGCAGCTGGATTAATAGAATTGTGGAATGGCCTTTTGAAGCCTCAATTACGGTGCCAACTAGGTGGCAATATCTTTCAGGGCTGAGGCAATGTTCCCCAGGAGGCTGTGTATGCTCTAAATCAGTGTCCTCTCTATGGTGCTGTTTCTCCCATAACCAGGATTCATGGGTCCAGGAATCAAGGGTTGGAAATGGGAGTGGCACCACTCACTATTACTCCTAGTCACCCACTAGGAAAAATTTTGCTTCCTGTCCCTGCAACCTTAAGCTCTGATTATCTACAGGTTTTAGTCTCTAAAGGAGGAGTGCTGCCACCAGGGAACATAATGATGATTCCATTGAACTGGAAGCTAAGATTGCCACCTGGCCACCTTGGGCTCCCCTTGCCTGTGAATCAACAGGCAAAGAAGGGAATTCCTTTGCTGGCTGGGGTGATTGATCCTGACTATCAAGGGGAAGCAGGACTACATCTACATAATGGGAATAAAGAAGAGTTTGCCTGGAATACAGGAGATCCTCTAGGGCATCTCCTAGTACTGCCATGTCCTGTGATTAAATTCAATGGAAAATTGCAACAAACCAATTCAAGCAGGCCTAAAAATGGCCCAGAATCTTCAGGAATGAAATTTTGGGTCACCCCATCAGGAAAAGAACCATGGCCAGCTGAAGTGCTTGCTGAAGGTAACGGGAACATTGAATGGGTAGTGGAAGAAGGTAGTGATAAATATGAACTTTGGCCACATGACCAGTTACAGAAACAAGGACTGTAATAGTCATGAATCCTTCTTCCTTGTTTTGTTATGAGTATGATTGTATAGGTACACAAAATTAATTTCTTGTTTTCTTCCCCAACCTTTTCTCCTATCTTATGAAAAGTTGTATTAATTTCATGTCACAATATTTTAAGATGTCAAGTTTAAGTGTGAATATTACCCAAAGACTTGCAGTCTATTCTTTGGGGAATTAATGCGATCCAGTTGTATGCAGGGGAGTTAAGCATTGTTAGGCAGAAATATATATGTATGCATGTATGTTATTGTTTTTACTTAGAGACTAAGTATGGTTTAGGGTAATGTGTATGGTTACCAAGTTGACAAGGGGTGGACTGTGATGGTTAGGCTAATGTGTCAACTCGGCCAGGTAACTGTGTCCAGGTATTAGGTCCAGCAAGCACTGGGCTAATTGTAATACAAGAGCATTTATGGACTTCGAACACCAGTGAGTTTACTGCATGGATGGCTGGTTACATCTGCATAAATCTGGGAAATTGGATCAAGAATGGATGATGCTTTTATCCAATCTGTTCACTGCCTTAAAAGGGGAAGTGATTTCAACAGTAGCCAACTTCTCCCAGAAACCCATCAAGGACCTCTCATTGGTCTTTCATCGGAGCCCCTGGCTTGCAGCCTGCCTGCGGAACCTGGACTTGTGCATCCTCACGGTCACGTGAGAGTCTTTTATAAACTCTTATAGGCTTCTAAGGAGTGTGTGAGTGTTCATCTTGCCCTAATGTGTTATATCAGTGGGTGGAGACCCACATAATGAGCAGCAAGGTGGTGGACTCCCATCCTGGGGAGGCCTGCTATGTTCTCAAGAGAGGGGTGGGAGTCTCTTGAGAGCATGGGTGATGCCTAATAGGGGAGGACAGACCAGTGTGTCAAGCCCTTGGTGTTGTTGTAGGTAACTATGAATCTTGTCCTTCAAGGAGTGAAGTCTGGTGGTTTCCATGGGTCCCAAGGGGGTGGGGAGGGAAAAATAGAACTGATGGAACAAGGGGGCATTTTGGAGGTGATGGAAGTGTTCTACATGATCTTGCTATGATGGACACAGGCCATATTGAATTGCATCAAAATTTATAAATGCATATGATCCAAAATGTAAACCACAATATAAACCATTGACCATGCTTTATGGCTGTGTTTCAGTATTTGTACATCAGTTGTAACAAACATACTATCCACATACAAAATGCTATTAATAGGGGAAGAGGGAAAGGGTGGAGGATGCTGGGTATATGGGAGTCCCAACATATTCAGTACATGACTTTTCTGTAACCTAAAACTTCTTTGAGGACAAAATGAAAAAAGTAAGACACAGGGAATAAATGGTAAAAAATGCCACTGCACATATAGGACAACAGATACTGCAGTAGTGAAAGGCAAAATGTCAAAAAAATTTTTAATATTTTTTTGTTAATTTTTTATTATCCCCAAATTTTATTTTTTATTTTTTTAATTTATTGTATTTTATTTCTTATTTTTCAATCTATTGTTATTACTTCTTTTTTTATTAATTGTATTTGACTATTTTATTGGCTTCATTTTTGAAGAAGTTTGAGATCACAGAAGTGTTACCATTGTGTCAGGGGAGGATCATTGGTGCAGGGTGTCAGTGATGGGGATACATGGGAGGAAGCTCACCTGGGCATACATATAAGGCATATAAATGTGTTCAAATGCTCATGGGACATTGTCACAGTGGGTGGAGATTCACACAATAACTAAAGGAATATTAAATTCCCATCCTGGGGAGCTCTGCCACATTCTCTAGTGGATCAGCAAGAATCTCCTGAGCACAGGGGCAATGACTAGTGAAGAAGGATGGTCTATTGACAGGCCCTTGAGATTGATGACTGTGCATATGAACCTTTACTCTTGAAATTGAAACTTAGGCTAGTATTATAGGGTGCCTAAGAGTTGCCTCCTGGGAGCCACCTTGTTGCTCAAATGTGGCCTCTTTCTAAGCAGAACTCAGCATATAAATACATTATCTTCCCCCAGCATGGGACATGACTCCCAGGGATGAGCCTCCCTGGCACCAAGGGATTCCTACCAAGCACCAACCAACTATGGAATTGGAAAAAGACCTTGACCAAAAGGGGGAAAAGGGAAAGACAAATGAGTTTATATGGCTAAGAGACTTCAAAGTGAGCCAGGATGTCATTCCAGACGTTCATCTTATGCACATCTCAGCAGGATCTAATTGACTGTCAAAAGGATACTGCCCCAAGCAGGGTCCTGAGGGCTCGAGAGACATCCAAACACTGTAGTCAGGGCAGATAGCTCAGGAGTCTGGAGTCTTGCCAGTGGGCCCTGCTTTGGAATTTATGCTCCCCAGTGTGACAGAGTTGGACTCAGTTGTGTTTACCTTACACATGGCTTTTCTGTCCTTCTATTTGAACCTATAATTAGTACTAGAGTTGGTAGGGGTATGTCCAAGAGACTTAAATCTTTGGGCTGTCCATGTTCCAGCTGGGCCCTGAATCTCAATGGAGTTGCAACACTTTCTCTCTAGTTCATTGGTCTCACCCAGGACAACTAACAAAGAGGTGATGATGGACAACTACCATACCAAGGAACCAAGAGAGTCTACAACTGCAAGCAAGAGAGTCCCATCCATCAGTCCTATGAGATCACAGCCCCCTCTCAATTAGAGGTGGAGTGGACATCACAGTCCCAGAATCCTCAGGATTGGGGAATGAACTATGGACTAAAGTAGACTTAATGGTGTTTTACTATAGTCTTATTGTGATTCTAGCAATGGAAGAAATTATATCATTGATGTGGAGGCAGTGGCCACTGGAGGTTCTGAGGGCAGGGGAGGAAAAAACAAGTGTAATACGGAGGGCATTTTCAGGACTTGGGAATTGTCCTGAATGGCATTGCAATGACAGATGCAGGCCATTATATATCTTTCCATAATCTACAGAACTGGGTGGGATAGGGTCTAAACTACAGTGTACACTTAGTGGCAATGTTCCAAAATGTGTTCATCAATTGCAATGAATGTACCTCACTAATGAAGGATGTAGTTAATGTGGGAAAATGTGGGAGGTGTGGAGAGCGAGGCATATGGGAATCCCCTACTTTTTTATGTAACATGTATCTAATTATCATTAAAAAATAAAAATAATTAAATAAATAATAAAATAAAATAAAAGATAAATGACTCTAGGAGGTTAGGAATTTAACTTTCATAATAATTAATTTATCAATAAGATTAGACTTGGGTTAGCTTCCAGAAATTTCAACCTTCAGCTACAGGATATAAGGATTTTTTTGAGGAAAGTCATAGATTTTTGGTTCCTTTTTCATACCTTGACTTGGGAAATTAAAATGTTGAGCCAATCATATTTCTTTCTCCAAGTTCTCCAAAATGCTTGGAAACAATCAACTAAGGACAAAGTCCTTATATTCTTTATTTCCACTAAAATATTCCATGGTAGAAGCTACTCGGTAAAAAGCAGTCCTGATGGCAGCACATATTGAAGGGGTTTTGAAATATACTCCACCTTCTACCTCTTTATGGGAAGTGTTGCAGAGTATTGTGATTTTTTCTGCAAATGAACATGTAATGCATGTTTTACCTCTATCTAAGCTATATTGCAATTGCTTGGACCTAATTTTATCTCTTCCTATAGGCCTTCCCTGATATTCCTGACACCAAACCCCCACCCCAAATATCATTCTATTATGTAAGAAAGAGTGCTCCTCGTTTCATAAATTGAGGCTACAAACATTTGCTGCTGTCAAACACATAGCTAGAAAACTCCAAAGATAGTTTGGGTGTAAATGACCACTTATTTAAAATAATATTTCAATTTGGGACATGAATTTGTAAACAAAACAAAACAATAAAAAAAAACAATGTCCAAAGTTTTAAGAGGATTCAAGATTTGAGCATAAAGCATAGGTAACCGAAGAAAAGAAATGATTACAGGAATATTTAGAATAAGCAAGGCAATATGTTATACTGATTATGTGGCACTCTAGATTTTCAAAAGTAAAGGACTTTAGAAAGTGTTTTAATATCATGAAAAAATAAAAGTATAATAGGTTCAAGCTGCAATACATAACAGGCATCATGTACTCTCCAGCTTAAACCACTAAAAATCCCAAAAAAGATATATAAAACTACAGTTTTCCAGAAATGGGGCAATGAAAAACAGTGATCCCTGAAAGACTATTTCTCCAGCTTACTGCCTGGAGACAGCGCAGGGAGAGAAACCCATATGGTGCTCCTTAATCTACCAGGTTTGAGAAGATGGAGTTGAGAGTCCAACAAAGGTTAAGAGGGTATAGTTCACAGGAAAGAGTACCAAGAAGAAAGAGAGGCACAGAGAGAGAGATATCTGATGTTCTGCAGAGTGTCCCTTAACAGTATTCAGTTGAGTAATTGATCATCATACACATGTGATATAACCTAAAACTGAAATCCCAAAGGGATTACAAATAACAATACTCTGAACTCACAAAGAAGTTGAAATAGTTCCTACTCACACCAAACAGAAGAGAAAAACCTTAGTTTTCTGAGCATTGGGTAGACTACTCAAAGGACTTTCTTTGTATTGAGGGAAAAAATAACATTAGACTAAACATTACTCTGACTCAGCCTAACAGAGATTAACACAAAATGTGTAAGGATAAAACTGTTTCAAGTGACTTAAATGACACCAGAACAAACTAAAGAATATTTACATGGATATAGACTAGAAGAAAGTAAAATTCATAATGTCATACATGTAACCCTTTTACCATAAGCAAGGCTATTTCCAATAGAAGGGTCTGCCTGATCTGGCACCACAAAGGAGAAACACTTCTCTCACAGAGAAGGTGGTTTTTGTGAGTGCACAAGCAAGGAACTGGGGGAATCTTCCTCAAACGAATTCAAAGTGAGAGTGAGAGCTAGAGTTTTTATAGGCAAAGGAGAGAGGTAGGGGAGAAAAAAAAGTGATGATGTTAGATCTTCCAGGGTCTTATGAGGGAGGTACATGCAATTTCCTAGTCCTTTGTTGTCTCAAGCATGTCAAATTAATTCCTGTTGTCCCAGTTTCAGTGATTTATTAGTCACAGCTTAGATTTAGATATTGGTGCTTCTGATGTTATTCTGTGGTTTTGATTTGAGATGTTATCTTATTCCTTTTATTCATGTAAGCAGAACTGGGAAGGTCTGGTTAATGTCCTTGTGGGAACTTAGAAAAAAGGGTAAATTGTTAAGACTAGATTAATAGAAAACTATCTCAGTTATGTCTGGGAAGATCCAGAGCTGCTTAGGTGAAGAAATTTTTTTTTTTAAAGATTTATTTATTTTATTACATATCTCCCCTTCCCCCCGCTGCGGCGATGCGCCGAGAGTGGTCACTGCGCAGGCGTGGCTTTCCCCGCTTGTGGGCGGTCTCTGCGTCCGATCACGGCTGGCTTTCAGTTCGCGGGTGGCTGGCTGCGCTCCATCCGCGGGCGACCTGCTCTGCCCGTGGCGGCTCTTGCCATGTCCATGGCAGCTTCTTGCCCTGCCCACCGTGGCTCCGGCCCGCCCATGGCGGCTTGCCATTCTCAAGGCGGTCTGCCCGCTAGGAGAGGTCCCCGGGAATCGAACCCGGGGCCTCCCATGTGGTATGCCAGCGCCCTATCCACTGGGCTATCGAGCCGGCCCCAGAAATTTTTAATAAGCACCTTTTTCAGCTATCAATCCAAAATAACATGTCATTATAAAACAGGAAAATGCCATAAATAATGAGAAGAAGAATATATACATGAATACAAATAAACTCAAAAATTACATGGGTGAAAGCAAAAAAAGATACTAAAGAAGTAATCATAACTGTATTCCATATGTTAAAGAAGCTAAAAGAAAGATTGTACACATTTAATAAAAACATGAAAGTTATTAAAAAGACCCAATTCAAACTCCTAGAAATGAAAAGCACACAGTATTAAAAAAATACACTTGGTTTTAATATCAGTAGATGTTGCAGAAGAAAAAATTAGTGAACTGGAAAAAATAGCAGTAGAAATTCCCTAAACACACACACACAGAGGAACAAACCAAACATCATTGGGGAACTGTGGGATAAAATCAGCAAGTCTAACGTATTGTGAAATTGGAGTCCCTTCAAAAAAGGACTGGGTAGGGACAAAAAATTTTTGAATAAATTTGCGAAAATGTTTCAAATTCAATGGAAAATTTAAACCCACTGATCATAGACTGTCATTAAACTCTGACCACACGTAAAAAATGAAGATACTGCATGATAAAATTGCTTAGAGTCACAAAGAGAAGATCTTTAAAAAGTTGCCAAAGAATAAAGATAGCACATATCTACACAGAAACAATGCAAGCCAGAACACTATAGAGGAATATCTTTAAAATACTTGGGAAGAGAGCAACTTAGAATTCTATACTCAAAAAATATTATTTTTCAATATTGAGGGTGAAATAAAGACTTTTAAGAAACAGAAAAGCTAAAAGAACTCCAAATCTCAATAAATTTAGGTTTCATATTATACAAAGTATGTTATCTGACCAAAATGGAATAAATTAGAAATCACTCACAGTAGAGATTTCTGGGAAATAACCATAATTGAAAGACAAATATCAAAATTTGTGTGGTGCAACTAAAGCAGTATTTATAGGGAAATGTATGACTCTACAGCAATAATGGTGATTAAAATAATTATGGGATGGATAGCTATTTATGAATAGCCTTGAGTATACTCACAATAAAAGGCAAATTGAAAGCACTGATTTTAAAGCACAGGTGGAAAATCAGAAAGCATTTCAAGCAGCCATAAAGAAATTCTTTAAAGGTTGTGCTTTTAGCACCAATTAAATGTGCAACTTAGACAATGTTCTTATTCGAAGTAAAGGAACTGTTTGGGAAAAAATAACACTCTGAGATAAATGAAAATTTTGGATAGACACAGATGAAACTGAAAACTTAAGGAATGCATGTAGGACATAGTTTCAACAGAGGGAAACATTTCAGTTAGGACCACATCCAGAGATAGGGCTGGTAGTTAGGAGTACCAATTAGGGTTGGGTTCAACTGCATATAACAGAAAATCTGAAATAGCAATGGTGCACACATTTAAGAAATTAGCTTTTTCCTCTCATGTAGGAGTCTAGATGTAGATTAACAGTCATCAGGAACCAAGATCCCTTTTACCTTTCTTATGCACCATCCCTAGCCTCTGTTTTCCAATCATGACATTAGCCCCTTGGTCCTAGGTGGTTGTTGGCTTTCCAGCCATTAAGTTCACATTGGGCAAAAAGGCACGGTCCAGCTGTCTGACTTCCTTTTAGAAGCTTTTTCTGAAATCACACTGTTTTAGTTAGCCATAGGTGTGCCTTTTGAAATATACCAAAATTGGTCGGTCTTTATCAAGGGTATTTATTTGGGGTAGAAGCTTACAGTTACCAGGCGACAAAGCATAAATTTCTTCCCTCACCAAAGTCCATGTGTTGGAGCAAGACAGCTGCAGATGTCTCCAGGGTTCAGGCTTCTGGGTTCCTCTGTTCCTGGGGCTGCATTTCTCTCCAGGCTTAGTTTCTGTTTCCTCCACAAGTTCAGCTGTAGACCATGAGGCTCTCTATGCTTTGAGTCTCTCCACAAGGCCAGCTGTAGACTATCAGGCGAACAGCTCACTCCAACATCAGAACTGCTTCTCCAATCTGCCACTCAAATCTGCTGCCTTTCCTCTAGCCTTTATACTTGAGACCACACCCACCAAGGGGTGGAACTCAACCTCCCATGGTCATGGCAGTTAACGCCTTAATCATAACCTAATCATGCCCAGATTAACAGATCAGTTTACAAGCACAAATCAATATATATTTTTGGAATTCATAATTAAATAAAACTGTCAAACCATTACACACACCCAGCAACTGTAGCTCACACATATCATTAGCCAAATTCTTAGTCACATGGCCATAGCAGTTACAGTGAAGGCTAGTTTATATTTTATCTGGGCATTCTGCCACCCTAAAAAAGAATGGGATTCCATTGTCAAGGATAAGGGAAGAAAAATACTGGACAGGAAATAAGCAGTCTCTACCACAGCAACATTATCACAATAATCTTCAAAAAGTTACTCTAAAAATAAAGAGATAATTCCTTTCTCTCCAGCCTATCCTCTCTGTCAGGGAGTATTTTCAATCACCCTCGGTCAACACGTGATGACGGGGAGGTATGATGTGACCTGTGACTGGTCAGTTTGAGAAACCTCAGTAGAAGAGTAATGAATAGGGAAGGGGGCTGGGGAGACACCTGGTTCAGTGGGGACAACAGGAACAGCCCTCTAATCAGCTGTTTCATCGTTTGACACCAGGATCAACATGAGCAGCAGAAGGGAGGGTGTCCAGAAAAGTCGGCAGAGATACTGAAAGAAGACACTTTATTCAAGTTCCTTGGTCAGCAATAAGCCCTAGCAAAACATGGAAACATGTCCTGGGAACGGACAAGGTTTTTAACCAGTGCTTGGTGCGCAAAACTCTCCACTGCTTCAAGCACTAAAACTGGTTTCTTACCCTACCTAAAAAAAGAAGTGGGAAGGGAAAGGATGAAAACGAAGACCAGAGTGCAGAAGGAGTGCATCGAGTCTGGAACTTAAATTATGGAAGTCCTCTTAAATATTGGGAAGAGTTGCTAGTGTAGTGTGGGCAAAGGAGGATCTTTGTATTCAGGAAGATTATTGTTCAGAACTTGCACCGCCACTGTGTGGCATTCAGATCGGTCACTTTTCTGCCCCACAGATTCCTCATCTCAAAAATGATGTGTTTTGTTTTGTTTTGTTTTGTTTACTTTATGTGAGATATATGTCAAATATAGATAAATATATAAAGTGTCAAGCATAGCGTCTGTTCCTAGGAGAGATATAAAGATCCAACAAAGAAGACAAAATGGAATTCACATGACATCAGACCACCCTCTAGTTCTCTGGGGACAGCATTCCCATTGCTACAAGTGTTTTTGCATTGTTTATTACACTGCCAACTCATTAGTAACTTTTGAAACTGGGTCACCAAGGACTATTTGTTGTGCACTTAGATGCTCCCTGTGCACTAGTAGCAGAGTAAGCATATAAAAGAATCGTCGCTATTATTGAATCTGCAGGGAAACCTCCCTCCCTGCCAAGGAAGATCAGATGTGCCTCTCTGCCAAACCGGGGAGTCTAGTTCCTTTTTCTCTGTAATGCTCTTTTCTTCCTTTGGAAGAGGAAGGCTGACACTGGCCTCACCATATCAGAAGCAATGAAAATCTAGGAGAGTTCTGGCAGTTGTCAGGCTTGCCTGTGTGAGGGTGTGTATTTATTTAGAGTGTGTGTGTGTGTGTGTGTGTGTG
>PVKH010026578.1:0-13184 GCA_004027955.1 Chaetophractus vellerosus
TATGGGCCCCCTCTCACTTGATGGTGGAGGGGACATCACCATCCCAGTCTCCTTAGGATTGGGGGAAAAAAGTATGGACTAGAATGGACTTTTCAGTGTCCTGCTATAGTCTTGTGATATACGCAATGGAAGAAACTGCAAAATTATGTGGAGCCAGGGTCACTGGACACTTTGGGAATAGGGTGGGGGAAGAGCAGTTGTAATGTGGGGGTTTTTTTGGGACCTGGGGGTTGTCGTGGGTGATGCTGCTATGGAGCATGTAGGCCATTTTGATTCATCATGTATCATTCAGAACTGTATGGGAGAGAGGGTCTTCTACAACCTGAACTGTGATATATGCTTGATGGCAAAGCCCCAAAATGTGTCTATTTATCACAATCATTATGCCACACTGAAGGATGTGTGTGGGGGGGGTTGTGGGAGGGGTGGGGGGGAGGTATATGGGTACTCCTGGAGTCTCTATGTAACATTTGTGTAATCAATGTATCTTAAAAATATATATATATTATTTAATTAATTAATTAATTAAATTTTAAAAATAAAAATAAAAAAGGAAAAAAGAACACATAATGGAAATGCATGAAAAGTGTGCTGTCCATTGTATTTGGTGCCACCAATGCAACCCAAGAAACAATACCACATCCTTAAAGCTGAGCAGATTTTCAACTTCATGTGTAAGTCTACATAAGAAGAAAGTTTAAACAATATTACATATAGTGGGGCCAGCTCTATCCCAGTGGATAGGGCGTGGGTTCACCACATGGGAGGCCCTGGGTTTGGTTCCCGGGGGCCTCTCCAAGCAGGCAGACGCCTTGAGAGGGCAAGCCACTGTGGATGGGGCAGAGCCACCGTGGGCAGGGTAAAAAGCTGCCACGGGCAGGACATAGCCACCACAGGCAGGGCAAAGCCACGATGGGCAGGGCAAGCCGCCCATGAACGGAGCAGAGCCACCCACGAATGGAGCAGAGCCACCCATGTGAATGGAAAAGAGCCGCCTGCAAACGGAGCAGAGCAGCCCATGAGTGGGGCATGTCGCCTACACGGTGAGCTGACTCGGCGCATCGCCACAGTGGGGCAAGACAAAACAAACACAGAAGAACACAAAAATGAACACAGCAAGAGCAAACAGAAAGGGGGGGGAATATGTAGTAAAAAAACAAAAAACAAAAAAACTAAACAAAAAAAGTCACGTATATTGTGACTAATGACAAGTCAGCTACTCTTTTTGTTAGGGCAAGATTATTTAAACTTAGATTTCCCTTCTCAAGCACTTAATTAATGGCCTCAAGACTGTAAAAAACAACTCTAAAATGTGGCAAATATATGATCAAAATATTATATGTGTAGCTTGATACTTATTGGATTTAATGTCAAAGATTATAAGATTAAAATAGAAAAATGAAAGATTTTTATATTTTAGAAACCTGGAAGTATGAAAATTTGTACTTCTGGATTTTCATAATTTTCTATCCCATTGAGTCAGAGTAATTTTTCTGTATCTTTCATAGCTATGCAAAAGCTTAGAATATGGCATGTTTAAATAGAACTCCAGTGTGTCTTTGATACACATACATTATACCTTGTATATACCATGTATATCTTGAAATTTATAGATTAAGAGGCAGTCTTATTGGTTACCATTGAGGATCCTAGAGCCACACTCTTGGAATCCTTGGCTCCTCTACCTTCAAGTTCTGTGACTTTCAGCAAGATGCTTATCCTCTCTCTGACTCAGCTTACTAGTATTAACTCATAGGTTCATATGATGATTAAATGAGTAATACATGTAAAGCACTTCAAATAGTGCCTGGCACATAGTAATCACTCAATAAATGTTTTTTGTTGTTCTTATTACAGTAGCAGTAGTAGAGGTAGAGAGAATAGCATTTGTTGTCAATGCATTCACCTTTTTATACTTAATATTTTATCAACTTAAGCTAACCTATGTCAATATGATTGCAAATGATATTAAATCCAATGATACTCTACTTCATTTTAGTTTCTTTACATATTATAAGACTTTACACTTGTTTATTAAAGTATAGAATTGTTTCTTATTACTGTTTTGCTGTCTGATTATCTTTAATTACATTTATATTTTTCTTAGCAATGCAAGAATTAATTTAAACATAATACAATGCAAGATAAATTTTATTAAGCTTTCTCAGTTATTTTATTTTTATTTTAATGTATTTATGTAACACTAACCAAATCATAACTAGACCATAATTTCTGCAATATTCAAAATATTAATAAAGCAATATTTTGCATTGGAAATTGCAATGCAATTGATTTCATTAATTTAATTTCATTAATAGCAGAGGGCACTTAAGATTACTGGTAGTTGGATAGCATGTAAGATTATAACACTGCTAAAATACTTTCTATCTGGATAAAATGCCTTTCTTTTCAAGGATCTGTCAAATGGAAAGGGATATAGAAGACACTTGATAGAAGACTTGAAACTTTGACAGAAAGTAAACTTGGAAAGTAATGATACTATTAATGGAATGTAAGAAAATTTTGAAAAAAGTCATCAACTTTTTTGTTCACTAATGCTAAAATAATGACTTCCCCCTACTGTTAATTTTCTTAATGTGACTATTCAATCTAATTAACTTATAGAAATATTCATATTAAATTATATATGGATTAAGTCATTTTTATTCATTTTCTTTTAAAGTGCTTTATTTGTTTTTTCTATTCAAGACCCCAAAATCTGGTATAAAATATGGTCACATTCTTTATTTATATATTTCCCATGAGAGAATAATCAAACTTAATTTTTAAAATCTTTAATATTTCTGGAACACATAATTACATTTTATTAAATATTTTCTTTTATTCAAAGCTACAATTTAAAATGACTGAATGAAGCTCAACACCAGCGGCCACGGGGAAAGTCCTGGGGAAAGACTCCCTGACTTCAGGTGAAGGAGCAGGGCTGGTATATAAGCAGGGACCCCTGGGCAGACAGATCCTGAGCCAGCCAATAGCATAAGAGAGTTTTTAACCAATAGACTCCATTACCTTAATTAATAACCAGCCAATCACCACCTCCCATAAACAGCCAATCAGCACTTCCCAGTTAGGATACCCTATTTACATAATATGTTAATCTGGTTTTCAAACCCTATCCAATGCCCGCTCAGAACCAGGGATTGACCAATCAGAGCATCGCAACTGGGAGCTCCACCCCCAGGGGCGATGACACAGGGAACGTATATAAAGAGCAGTCCTGGAGCTCTGAGCGGGCATTCCAGCGTCGACAGCGTCAGAAGAACATCGAGCTGCGAGCGGAGCTGCCACGCAGCCTTCTTCCCGCAGTGCCCTGGCGTTCTCCCGTATCATGTTGATGGCTGGGCTCCAGGAGCAGTTCACCAAAACCGCTCAGGTAAGGTGCATGGCAAGTGTGTGGAGGGCCGGTCAGCCCTGTCACTGGGTGGAGCCATGGCATCCCCGGTCTGGAGCAGAATCCACCTCAGCCGCGGCGACCCCCATGCACCCCTGGGCTGGGAGCACTCTCCCCTCTCATCTTCCCTTCCACCCTTATCCCCAGTTAGGTCCTGCCCCGTGGTATCCCGTGGGGTCCCTGGCCTCCTGCCTGGTGGCCTCATGTGGGACACCGCAGCGCCACCACGCGGGGGAGGGGAGGGGACCGCGGTAGCACTGCGGTGGCTGCACGCAGGTGCTGGGTGGATCTGCGGGACATGATGTAAAGCCACCTTCTTTTTGCTTTTGTAGTTTGTAGTAGTGTCCCTTTGTTAATTCCTGATTTTACTGATTTGGATTTTTTTTTCGGTTAGTCTAGTAAAACCTTGTCAATTTTTCATATTTACAAAGGACACATTACTTTAATTTTCTGTTTCCTATTTTATTAATTCCTACTCTAATCCTTATAATTTTCTTCCTTTTGCTTGCTTTATGTTTATTTTGCCCATAGATGGTAGGTTATGCTGTTTGAGTACCTTTTTATCTTTTAATAGAGTTGTCTGCATGTGTAAATTTTCCTTTAAGCATTGCTTTGTAGTATCTCATAAGTTTGGTGTGCTGTATCTTTTTAAATTCATCTCAAAGAATTCTCTAATTCCTCTTATGAGTTATTTTTGACCCATTGGTTATTTAGAATTGTGTTTAGTTTGTATATATTTGTGAGTTTTCCAAAATTCTTTCAGTTATTGATGTTCATTTTTTGCATTGTTGTTAAACATGCTTTGTATGGTCTTAATTTAAAATCTATTGATGTTATTTTATGGCCTAGAATATGGTCTATCCTAGAGAATATTACATGTGTACTTGAGAACAATGAGCACTCTGTTCTTGTTGGGGTGGAATATTTTATAGATATGGTTTAGGTCTGGTTGCATCTTCCATTTCCTTGTTGATCATCTTCCTGATGGATTGAAAATTTGATCATTATAAAATACACTTTTTAATCTCAGGATAATTTTCATTTTAAAGTCATTTTTGTTTGATATTAGTATAGCTACTTCAGCTCTCTTATGGTAACTGCATGATATCTAATTTCTTCTTACTTTCAAACTATTTGTAGTTTTGTATATAAAGTGTGTGTCCTATAAACAGTATAATGTTGAATCTTGTTTTTTTTTTTTATCCTTTCTGACAGTCTGACTTACTGGAATGTTTAATTGGATTAACATTTAATTTGATGATATAACTGGATTTACACCTGCCATTTCACTTCTTTCTATACTTGTTATTTTTTGCCTATATTCCTCCTTTATTGCTTTATTTTGCATTATATAAATATTTCATAGTATAGCATTTTAAATTCTAATATGATTTTTTCATTTTATAAAAGTAAGTTTTCTTAGTGGTTTCTCTAGAGTGTGCACCCCACATCTAGGCAAGCTGTTGCTCTTGCTTCCCTCTTTGTCTTGTAAGAACCCCTATGATTATATTGGGCCCACCTGGGTAATCTAGGATAATCATTCTATCTCAAAATATTTAAACTTAATCATGTAAAGTTATATATTCAAAGGTTCTGAGGGTGAGGAAGTGGTCAGCTTTGGAGGTGCATGATTCTGCCTACCACAGATAAAGGATAACTGAGCAACACCTTCAACCAACATGATCTAATTGACATATATAGAGATGCATAGAACATACCTCCCAACAAGAGCAAAATACAGTTTTCTTTTATAAGCACTCATCAACATTCATCAACACAGACCATATCCAAGGCCACAAAATATACCTAAACAAATTTAAAGGAAGTAAGGTCACATGAAATCCCAGTATGTGTTCTCTGATTATAATGGAATCAATCTAGAAATCAGTAACAGGAGAAGTCAAATCTTTGACCATGAGGAAATTAAGCAACACATCTAGATGTATTCTGTAAATCAAAGGGAAAATCCTAAAGAAAATGTCAAAATAAATAGACCTGAAAATGAAAATACAGTGTCTCCAAATTTGGAGGATGCCGCTGAAGGAATGCTGAGAGGAAGTTTTATATAGCATATAAATGCTTATATTTGAAATGAAGAATAGTTTCAAATCAATTCATTTACCTTTAGAAATCAGAAAAAGAACAGAACAAACCCAAAACAAACATATTGAAAAAAATCTTAGAAAATCAGAAATAGAAAATGAACAAAATCAAAACTGGTTCTTTGACAAGACCAAAAAATTTGATAAACTTCTGGCAAGTCTGACAGAAGTAAAAAGAGAGAAGATAGAAATCATTAATATTAGGAATAAAATATGGGATATACTACAGATCTTATAGACATCTCACAGGACAGGTATCCCAGTGTCTGCATAAGTGTTCCCATTGCCTCTAAATTCTTGCTCCTCCATATTGTTTTCAGAATGATGCCTACAGTATCAATCATATAATGTTCATTTCTTACTCAAAAGCCATCAGTAACTCTCCATTGCCACAGACTGAAATTAGACATCCTGGCACAGCATTCAAGGCCATCTATGATCTAGCCCTGAACTTATATGCATATCCTCTACCCTCCAAGGATGCTGACCTCTGCTGTCATATTCTTTGGCATAGACATTAAGAACCAGGCTTGACATAATCCAGCCTTGAATTCAGATTCTGTCTCTGACAATTAATAATTGTACAACTTGGAAAAAATCTCATGGTTTTCCTGGTGTTATTTCTATAAAATGGGGATAATTTCCTTCCAGAGTTGATGAAAGGGTTAAATAAGATGATGTTCCTACAGCAATAACAGCGCAGTGCTTGGTCATTGTTATTTTGCTGCTGTTACTGTTGTGCAGCAGTATTTTGTAATTTTATCAGCTTGATCTCTGAAGTCAGTCTGCCATCTCCACCTCTTGCCAGCTGTGTGATGATGGGCAAGTCACTTAATCTCTCTTTGCCGCAGTTTCCTCACCTGCAAAATGGGGGAAAATAGTCATAACTACCTCATAGAGTTGGAAGAATTATATTGGCTAATATAAAATGGTGCCTGACCTGTGATACAGCACTGTAAAATGTTAGGTATTTTTCTTGTTATTCTCAAACCTGTCATGCAGTCGTACTTCTATATATTCATCCATACTGATCTTTGATATTCTCCATTTACTGTCTACAAGGCTTCTTAGCTTTCTTGTGCTCTGGGTCCATTTGGTCTGCTGAAATCTATTCACTTCACTAAAAATATATTTTAAATCTATATTATAAAATCTATAAATTTTCAAAGAAAACCAATTATACTTAAAAATGGCAAGATTTTAAAAAATCAGTTTGTGATACACTAATTAATATATGTACTTTTAAATGGACCCATTAGATAACAAGACCTGATAATTGGTCTATTAATTACTGTAATTTCAAAGAAGAGATGAACATAAATAATGTCAATTATCTTCAATAATAGTAACATGCCATGAAAATATCTTTGATTTCTGTTGGTGACAAAATCACAGGATCTACTAATATTACTGTGTGTGACCTTCATTAATAACTGAAGGAAATACTAATACCAGGTAGAGATTTGGTGAAAATAAAGATGTCATTTTTCCCACCCAACTTCATGAACTCTACTCAAGAGAATCCAGATACTGTTTATATTTTAAGGTTTAGCTCAAATGAGCCTACAAAAAGATCCTCCTAATTCCACCCTTCTGGAATTAATTTACCCGTTTTCTCCCTTCATGACACTTTTAATTCTCTGCCACATTATTGTACATTTACTTTAGGCACATATTCCTCACATCAAGAGAGCAAGATCCATAGTCAATTCTTAAATTACTTAACTGTGAGTGAGGAGGCAACAGTGGGGTAGAACTTAAAGAACACAGTGGGCAGGCATTGCTTATCTCTATTTCCCTGACTGCCCATTGTAAAATAAAGTACAGCATTTCTGAGAATGTAGCTCTTTCTGTTTTAGTGTTATTTACAATGCCGACTCTACTGACTGGGATAAAAATCATCCCTCAAAAGGCAGGTTCTAATGCCATATGCAGCCCCTTCTCAGTGGCAATTTATATGACAAACTCTCTGAGTTTAGGCAAATAATCCTGATATTTAGCTCAGTTATTCCAACAGCAGTGTTTTTCTGCCTTATGGAGTGAATAAGTCAACAGAGAAATTGGCTTCCCAAGGTTCCTTCCTGTAGCAGGAGCATAAATTTTCATGGTGAACTTCAAATGCAAATGATGTGTCCTGATCCTCTTTGTAAATCTTTGCTTGCACCTGGTTTTTACAGAGCTTTGAGAAAAAGGAAAGAGGTGAAGGAGAGGTAGGGGCAGAGAAGAGGAAGAAAGAAAAAAGAGATGGAGGTAAGGAGGGTAAGAAGGTGGGTTTGAAATTTAATACCATACCTTGTACCCCAAACTAAGGAGCTGATAAAATTTCTTGACTCTTGACTCTCTTCTATTATAATTTAAATAGAAAAACCAGAAATACTTAACTTGAAATATTTCTAGTAGCTAGTTAGAATCAATATCTGATTTTCAAAACTTAGTTTAGCACATTTCCCCTGTTCCAGTACTAATCTAGAACAGGGCTTCTCAACCTTAACACTATTGACATTTTGGGTTGGCTGATTCTTCTTGGTGGACAATGGTCCATTCTAGGATGTTTAGCAGCATCCTTGGCTTATACTTAGTAGCTGTCTTGGCTTGTATGTAGTAGATGTAGCATTCCTGTCTGTGTGTGACAACCCAAAATGTCTCTAGACATTGTCAAGTGTCCCCTTCACCCCACTGAGAGTCACTGATTTAAAGGATAATGAACATCCGCTGTATCTCAGGTTCTGTGTTTGTTGTTTTATATATAATATATAATTTAATCTTCATACACTACCATAAAATGTGCTGTTATTTTCTCCATCATACAGTTGAGAGACAAGGTTCAAGGACATGAAGTATAGAACATAAGATGGGAAACTAATGCAAAAAGATGGAATGAGATGACAAAATCATGCAAAAAGGCAACCTCTACCTGATGTTGTCTAAGGTATCAGAGTAGGGATGGCAATCTGTGGCACTTTTACCCCCAGCTTATATCCATAGCAAATATGAAAAATCAATCACAGCACTCTATTGTAAAGGGTCAAAACAATCCTTCAGGTGGGGATTATGCATAGTTTGAATTGGCACAAGAAAGAGATGTTATTTAATAACCTTAGATAGTTTAGGTGTTCTCTAAAAGCAGGGTTTCATGAAACTATGGACTTTGGAGGGTATGGGCCACTTATCTCTCCATATTACTGACACTTAGGGTAGGTCTTTAATTGTGCACATCCAGAAATGACCTGAGAAGGTCATAAGCTTTCACTTCTGGCTGACTTGAGGCTGTGCATAAGCAACTAGTGAAGGCTAAGGAAGTGTTGTAAACTGCCTAGATGAGTGTTGAAGGTATGGCGCATTCACACAGAGAGCCTTGGCAAAGACTGAGAGACATAGTGGTTCCATGTATTTAAGGAAATCTCTGTCCAATAATTAGATGACACTAAATTATCAAACACAAACAAAGAACACAAAGAACAAAAACAGGAATCCCTGGGAGGGGAAATAGACTCTAATTTCCATACTTGATGCTTTAAATTTAATTTAGAACTAAAGGAAACTCTAAAGAACTAAAAAAGCATGAGAATGTCTTACCAAATCCAGACTATCAATAAAAATGTAGAAATTATATTAAAAAAAGTACCAAATAGAAATTCTGAAGTTGAAAAGTACAATAACTGAAAGGTAAAAGTTCACTAGAGGAGTTCAATGACAGATTAAAGCAGATAGAAACAAAACTTTGAAGCCTGGTCATTGAAATTATCCAGTCTGAGAATAGAAAGATTGAAGAATGAAGAAAATAGGAGCTTGGAGACCTATGGGACACTATTAGGCATGCCACCATATTCAAAATAAGAGTTTCAGAAGGAGAGGCGAGAAAGGGGAAGAAATGATATTTGAAGAAATAATGGCCCAAACTCTGCAAATGTGTTGAAAAACTTTATACATCAAAGAAGCTCAATGATTCTCAGTTGGATAAACTAAAACAGATCCACACCTAGACACATCATAATCAAACCTTCAGCCCCAAACAAAAAGATAATCTTGAAAGAAGGAAAAGACAAATAAATCATGTATGATAGATCCTCAATAAGAATAACAGTTTTTTTTCTGATCAGAAAGCATGGATATCACAAGGGAGTGAGATGACATATTCAAAGTGTTAAAAGAAAAATACTGTCAACCAAAAATTCTATATCCAGATAAATTATCCTTCAAAAGGGAGAAACTAAGAGGCTTCCAGATAAACAAAAAATGAGAAAATTTGTTGCTAGCAGAACTTTTCCCTATAAGAAAAAATAGAGGCTGAAGTAAAATGACAATAAAGAGAGCTCAAATCAACTGGAAGAAATAAAGAACAATAGCAAAGGTAGCTATATAGGTAAATATAAGGGGTGTATTAATGTATTTTTTAAATAATTCCTTTTTTCCTATAGGCAATAACTGGAAATTTGTGTTGGTGGGTATGCACTGTACAAAGATGTAACTTGTATAACAATCATAGCACAAAGGAGGGGGGAGGGAATGGAGCAATGTAGGAGTAAAGTTTTTGTATACAATTGCAAATAAGTTGACATTAATTGCAATCCTCACAGCAACCATTAGGAAAATAATGCAAAAAATACATAGTAAAAGAAACAAAAGTAGTACATCTGAAAATATCAACATAAATTAAGAAATAAAGGAACAAAAAATTATATGTAGAAAATAATTTCAAAATGGCAGATATAAAGTCTTTATCAGTGATTGCATTAATTATTAATGATGAATTAGACACTCCAATGAAATGGCACCTATTGGCAGAGTAGATTTTAAACAACATAGTCCAAATATACTCTCTGTAAGAGAGAGACTTTGGATTTCAAGGCAGTAATAGGTTGAAAGTAAAAGGACAGGGAAAGATAAACCATGAAAAGAGTAATAAAAATAGATATGAAGTGGCTATACTAATATCAGACTGTGATGATTTGATGCTGTATGGACCACAGGAAAGTATGTTCTTAAAGTTAATCTATTCCTGTTGGTGTGGACCCATTGTAAATAAGATCTTTTGGTCAGTAGGATCTTAACTTATGTTAAGATGTGACACACCTCATTCAGAGTGGGTCTTAATCCTCTTACTTGGAGTACTCTATAAGGGAATGAAATTCAGATGAAGAGGAGAAAGCCACGGAAGCAAGAAGCTGGAAACATCAAAACCCAGAAGAGAAGGGAAAGACCAGCATATGCCATGTACGTTGCCCTGTGGCAGAGAAACCCAGGATTGCTGGCAGCAGGTCTTTGGGAAGAAAGCATCACCTGATGATGCCTTGATTTGAACATTTTTCTCACCCTCAAAACTGTAAGCTTGTAAATTAATCAATTCCTATTGTTAAAAGCCAACCCATTTCATGGCATCTGCATTTTGGCAGCCAAGCACACTAGGACATCTGACAAAATAAATTATGTTAAAATATTAGTAGTGGAAACAAAGAACATTTAGTAGTCATAAAAGGGTCAATCTATCAAGATAATATGACAATTGGATATGGATATGTATGAACACAGCCAAAACTACATGAGCGGGAAGCTGGCATAACTGAAGAGGAAATAGCCAATTAAACATTAATAGCTTGAGACTTCAGTATCCCAACTTCAATAATGAATAGAACAACTAGACAGAAGATCAACAAGGAATGGAACTGTCCTGCTTGACATTGCAATGATGGATATAGGCCATTATACATTTTGCCAAAACCCATAAAATTGTATGGTTCAAAGTGTAAACCATAATGTAAACTATAGACCATGGTTAGTAGCAATGCTTCAGTATTTGTGCATCAACTCTAACTAATGTACCACATTAATGTAAGATGTTATTAATAGATGTTATTAATGTAAAGGGGAGGTTGTGGGGTATATGGGAATCCCATATATTTTCAGTGTTACTTTTCTGTAACCTAAAACTCTAAAATTAAAAACAGCAACAATATATACTATCTAGGTATACAGGCATCAATTGAACATTATATCCAGCAATAGTACAAGATTTCCCCCTTAGGTCAGCAGCATAAGGATGTCTACTGCCATTCCTTCATTTTTGTAATTTTTCATTTTTTAAAAAACATAATTTAGATTACATAAATTTTACATAAGGTATATAGGAGATTTCCGCATGCCCTGCTCCCCACACCGCCCACATTTGGATTATAACAACATCCTTCATTAGCATGGCACATTCATTACAATTGATAAACACATTTTGGAGCATTGCCGCTAAGCATGGATTATAGTTTACATCGTAGTTTACACACTCTCCCACTCAATTCTGTAGGTTATGGTAAGATATATAATGGCCTGTATCTGTCATCACAATGTCATTCAGGACAGTTCCCAAGTCCTGATAATGCCCCCATATTATACCTGTTTTCCCTCTCCCTGACCTCAGAACCTCCAGTGGCCACTGCCTCCACATCAATGTTATAAGTTCTTCCATTGCTAGAATCACAATAAGTCTATAGTAGAATACCAGTAAGTCCACTCTAGTCCATAGTTCATTCCCCAATCCTGAGGATTCTGGGATGTGATGCCTACTCCACCCCTAATTGAGAGGGGGCTTCAGTCCCATATGGCCAATGGATGGGACTCTCTTACTTGCAGTTGTAGGCTCTCTTGGCTCCTTGGTACAGTGGTTGTCCATCATCACCTCCTTGTTAGTTGTCCTGAGTGAGTCCAATGAACTGGAGAGTAGGTGTTGCATCTCTGTTGAGGCTCAGGGCCCAGCTGGCACATGGACAGTCCAAAGATTCAAATCTATTGGACATATACCTTGTACTGGAGGTTCTAGCCAAGAAATTAGATAAAGAAAAATAAGCAAGAGTGTCAAGACACGATACATGAGCGGAAATAATAGTCTTTTAAATAAAGTGGCAACGTGAAAAAGAATGAAGTTGGATCCCTAGAACAACTAGACATATATAAATATTAACTTAGAATGGATCATATATGAATTTTAGAGCTAAAACTGAGAAACTCTTAGAAGAAAACAATTACAAATGTTTGTGACCTTGGACTAGGCAATGACTTCATAAATACTGTACCAAGAAGTGCAAGAAACAAAGAGAAAACAGATAAGTTGGTCTTTATCAAAATTTTAAAAGTCTTTCTTTCAAAGAACAGTATGAAGAAAGTATAAAGAAAACCCACAGAATGAAAGAAACATATGAAAATCCTACATCTGACAAGGGACTATATCCAGAATATATAAAGACTGTTTACAACTTACAAACATAAAGACCAATAACTCAAATAAAAATTGGGGAAAGGAGTTGAGGGACTTAACATTTCTCCAAAGTAACTGTTTTGGTCAGCCAAAGGTGTGCCTTTTGAAATATATCAAATATTGGTCAGTCTTCATAAAGGGTACTTATTTGGGGTAGAAGCTTACAGTTACCAGGCCACAAAGCATAAAGTTCTTCCCTCACCCAAGTCCACGTGTTGGAATAAGATAGCTGCCGATGTCTCCAGGGTTCAGGCTTCTGGGTTCCTCTGTTCCCGGGGCTGCGTTTCTCTCCGGGCTTAGCTTCTGTTTCCTTCACGAGTTCAGCTGAAGACTATGAGACTCTCTGCGTTGCGTCTCTCCACAAGGCCAGCTGTAGCCTATCCGGCGATCGGCTCACTCCAACATCAGAACTGCTTCTCAAATCTGC
>PVKH010026579.1:0-13174 GCA_004027955.1 Chaetophractus vellerosus
CTCCCCTTCACTCAGAACCTAAGGCAACCACCAAGCTTCACTCTTTGAAAAACAAGATTCATAGTTACTTGAAACTGTTTAAAGTTCATACCTTGAGTAGCAGTCTAGCATAGTCAATCAATATTTTAAAAGTAGTAATTTGTGAAAGCATGCATGTAAGTGTAACAGTGAATAAAAACTACAAGTGACAAATATATTGATTAACATTCCAAACACGTATAACGAGTGAACATGGCCTAGGCTTGTTTATTCACTTCAGTAACTTGAATCCACAGATAAAACAAGAAAGTTATGAGTAAACACAGATTATATATGCAAATTTCTTTTCACAAAGTTCAAAATGTTCGGACACATGTATTAGAAGCACACATCTAGCTTTATGGCCAAACTTTTTAAAATGCAGAAATGTAAAAGTAAATCTTGAAAATATGAAGGGATGGTCTACACACTATGAAATTCAAATATCATTTATTCCTGAGATGTATGACAGCTACAGGATTCAAGTAACAAGCAATAAAACCTCAAGAAATTAATACTGGTCAAAGAGAATGGGAATATTTTTTACATTTCACTGAAAATGCATTGACTACTAGAAAAGAAAATCTAGCAGGAACTTGGGGAGTGGATGTAGCTCAGTAGTTTGAGTGCTTGCTCACTGTGTACAAGGTCCTGCGTTCAACCCTTGATACCTCTTAAAATATCTCCTATTTCAAAATTGCACTTTAAGTATAAAATTAGAATGTTATAATATAGAATTCTTACATATTGCTGCAGTTTCTTTGCTATTATTCTATTCAGAATTGTTGCATCTATGATCATGATATCAATTAGCCTCTAATTTTTCTTTCTACTGTCCTTATTTGATTTTCATGTCAAATCTATGGTGGTTATATAAATGCACTGGGAAATAATGATTAGCAGATGGTCTGAAAACCATTGCATACCTTGCAGACATCTAGGAAGAAAGAACAATATTAGAAAAAGAAATTAAACAAATGACTCTTGGAAACATGCTCATTGGATCTCTGGATGGCATTTATTAGTACAAAAATAATGCAAGCTCTTCATCTTGGAACCATTTTAGAGGGATACACTTGATCTATTTATATTATTAATGGTAACTTAGCCTGTAATTTATGAATTTATTTGGTAGAGCCACTGGAATATATCAGTATTTACTATGTAATTATCATAGTAAAAATTGAAGATGTTTCATAATAAAAATAAGCTCCATTTCTGTAAAAATGCCATACATGCATCACTTTAAACTTCATTTCTTATATCTGGCCTAGGGTAAATCCTTACATAGTGTGAACACAATTTGGGAGTTGGGTTGATGGTCTCAGAATTCTCCAGGCTTCACCTATACCTTGCCACACCCTATATCATTTGAGTTATTAATAAAGTTTGGTGCTGAGTAATACTTCTGATAACATGACTTTTTATGTTATTTCAGCAAAAAAAAAGTACTCCCTCTTTTTCTGTTCTGAACAGGAGTTTATTTAAAAATATTTCTTCTTTCTTTCTTAAATATTTTGAAATATTCACCACTGTAGCCACTTAGCAAACAAAAATATGGTTTGCAAAGTCCCAGCTCCAACATCAGAGATCAGAGTAGTAGATTTGGAACTGAAAGACACCAATGACTAGAAGAGAAAATGTTTTTAGTACAGTTTCAATTTCTTTGATACATACAATGTCCTTAAGATTTTCTTTTCTTGGTAAGTAGTTTTTTAAGAATTTTACAATTTCATGGAAATTTTTAAATTTGTCGGTACAAAGTTGTATAGAATATATTTTAAATAATAAAGGTTGTATCAGACTTCTACAGAGATGCTTCCTTTTTCATTCCTGACATTAATTATTAGTGTTTTTTCTCTTTTCTTCTCAATCAGATTTGCTTGTGTATTATCAACTTTTGTAGTCTTTTGAGAGAACCAATTTGGTTTTGTTGATTTTTTCAATGTTTTTAATTATTTCATTAACTTTTGGTCTTATTACTATTTCTTTTTTTTAAATTTCTCTAGATTAATTTTCTTGAGATGAATATGTGGATCACTTATATGCAGCTTTACTTTTAAAAATGCATTTATAACACATATCCTGTAAACTTTGTTTTAGCTGAACATTATGTATGTTCTATGTATTGTATTATTACTAACATTCAGTTCAAAATATATTCTTAATTTGCATTGTGATTCTTTTTGAATCATGGTTTACTTTGAAGTAAATTGTGCTGAATTGCTGAAGAGTTAAATTAAATTCATATGCTTAGAAGCTAGATGGACAGGAGGGCATCTTTTTGTAGTTTACAATTACAAATTACCCAATTTGCAAGTACTCAACCAGGAGGAAGTGTTGTTATAGGAAGTTCACTGAAAAATGTGAAAGGAACTTACATGCAGGCTTCAAATCATTCCTGAACATCTAGGCTACTATCACTACTGATGTGCATTGAGCAATATTACTGAGAACATTTCATCAAAAAATATTCTGATGAGTCATCAAATGCCCACATACATGTCTGTAGATAGGTCTAAAAGATGCTTCTGTGTTAAACTTGTATGGGGAAATAAAGCTTTTTGAAAATGTCTTAATATATTTGTATTTCTTGATTTTTTTTAATTACAGGAAATTAAAAACCAATACTATATTTATTTTAAAATCTTTGTTATATTAGTTATATTGTCCTATGAGTCTTAGAGATGAAGGTTAATTTGTCATTATTGAAATTTTATGAGTTAGAATTACAAGAAATCATGACTTCCCTCTGTTCATAAGAATAAACTAGAAATTATGACTTTTAAAGGTTCATGTGCTTGTTAAGTTCATGTATCAATTTGGCTAGGTTATGGTACCCAGTGGCTTGGTCAAGAAAGCACTGGCCTTATCATTACTGTGAGAGAGTTTTGTGGACTTATATTATTAGTCAGTAGGTTGCATCTCTGTGCTTACATCTACAATCAACAAAGGAGATTGTCGTCAGCAATAAGAGAAGTCTTATCCAATTAAGTAAAGTCCTTAATTGGAGAACTGATCTTTTCAGATATTGGAAAGAATAATTTCTATCTCACATCTGCTAGCCAGCTTCTCCTAGGGCACACATTGAAATCTTCATCAGAGTTCTCAGCCTGCTGCCTGTCTTATGGAATTCAGACTTGCCAATCCCCATGGCTGCATGAGCCAATTTCTATAATAAATCTCTTAATATTTATATATATATATATATATATATATATATATATATATACCCTGTTGTTTCTGTTTCTCTGGAGAATCCAGAAAAATACAGTACATAAATAAAATCTTATTCAGAAAATGACATACATCATTAAAGGGTATAAAATATGCAATATTATATAAGAAACTTTATTTATAAAGATCATGCAAGGCTTATATAGCTGGTTTTGCCTACTCTAACACACCTAACAATAACACCAAGTACATGCATTTCCTTCTACAAATACTCAAATATTATATACATATGTATATATGTATTTTTGTTGTCATTTTATTTTGGTTTGGTGTAAGATGAGGGCCTCCTTAAAAAACAGAAAATTGGTTAGGTATATAACCCAGAATCATGCAGCCTATCTGAGCTCTGCAGGGGTGAATGTATAGTCAATTTTTGGCTCCCTAGTTATTGATGGTTTTTCCTTGGCTTTCTACTTATCAGTATACTTTTTTTCTGCTTTGAAGAAGTCATTTGTCCCCACTTTCATGGCTCCCTTTTCTTATTTTTTTCTGTAAAATAAAACAACAATAATAAAATATTTTTATTAGCAAGAGAGAAGAAATGATATTTAAAAGGATTGCAAACTTCTACCTCTGTCTTTAAGGAAAGGTTTTTCAAGTGTGACTGTGCCTTTAAATAATACAGAAACAATACTTCTATTTCATCATCAAGACTTGAAGCCATAAATTAAAGGGAATAAGGTTATGGAGTACAAGGGCAATAGTATTATGGTTAGATCCATTTATCTTTTTTTTCTAAGTGGATGCAGATTTTTCAAGTTTCCTTAGTATTCTTTCTAGCTAACCTAAGATTAGGGTGGATAAATCATGCATTTAAAAAAATGGGTATAAAGATCAATATCTCAATTTTTCAAGAAAACATAATCTAAGTAAAATTCTTTACAGAATTCTGGGAATATAACTTGTGTTTAATAAATGAGAGTGATTGTATTTATAATTATTATTATTTTATAATATTTGAACATATACAAAGGAATGAATATGAAGAATCATTATTATTTCTAGGGTGTGATAAAACAAGTGTTGGATTTTTTGGATGTAATTTTATAATAGAAAACAGAAAAAAATCTTCTAGGGATACTTATAGTTTACATATAGGAATAGAACATAGCTCCAGTTCAGTTTTTAGGTCAAAGCATGGCCAAATTTCACTGGACGTAATGGATTTTCTGGAAAATGGGTGACCTAAAAATTATCCCTTGAATCCATACACTGATTTACCAGTCTTTTCATAGCATTTCTAATCTCTTTATTTCTTAGTGTGTAAATGGCTGGATTCAGGAGAGGTGTAATTACTGTATAAAACACAGCAAGAAACTTGTCCACCCAAGTGATGCTGAGTGGCCACAGATAAATGAAAATGCAAGGCCCAAAAAAGAGCACTACCACAGTGATGTGGGAAGTACAGGTGGAGAGAGCCTTTGATGCCCCATCCTTAGAGTGAAGGCGGACTTTTAATAGGATATAGGTGTAGGATGACAGCAAGAGAATGAAGCAAATTGTAGCCAAGAACCCACTGTCAGCATTTATCAACATTGCCAGAGTGTGAGTATTCATGCAGGCTAGTTTGATCACCAAAGGGAGATCACAGAAAAAGCTGTCCACAACTCTGGGTCCACAGAAGGGCAGATCCAACATCATAGCCAGTTGACTCATGGCATGCACAAAGCCAGTAATCCATGATATTAAAACTAGCCAGATGCACTTTTTTCTGTCCATGATGCTGGAGTAATGGAGTGGTTTGCATATGGCCACATAACGGTCATAGGCCATTGTCACGAGCAGCACCATTTCAGCTCCTGCAAATAAATGTACACAGAGGATCTGGCTCATGCAGCCTCCAAAGGAGATGGTCTTGTTATCCTTCAGGAAGTCTGTGATAAGTTTAGGGGTGGTGACTGAGGAAAGACAAAAATCAACAAAGGAGAGATTGGCTAAGAGGAAATACATGGGGGAATGTAGATGGTGATCAGTCATGATTAAGAACATTACAAGGAAGTTTCCCACAACAGTCTTCAGGTAGAGTATAGAAAATGGCAGTACAAGGAAGGTCTGGAGCTCCTTTGAATTACACAGTCCACGAAAAATGAATTCAGATACCACAGAGAGATTTGCTGCTTCCATTTAATCCAGTTCATTGAAGTGTGACCAAAAGAGAAAGAGATGACCTAAAAATTTCTAGAATGGAAAGGAGAGCTGAATGTTTAGTTACTAGAGAGTAGACAAATGTGTCTCATATGAAAAATTTAAATCTTAGCATTGTTCAAGAAAATGAATATTTCTTGAACTTTTAAAAGGGCTCAGCCATATGGTCAAGAATGAGCTAACTTAAATGTAGAAAGATACACCAAAAGTATTAACACAAGAGTACAGTTCTTATGCATATTAAAGATAATTATCCTGTTTTAATATGTGAGGCAATATAATCCATAAACAACTTCCCTGTGCCTTGAATCTATCTCTCCTTCAGGGAATCTGAAAGAAATGTATTGAGTTTAGAGTTCTAAAACATTTTTGGGGTTCCTTTATTTTGTCAAAGATGAACCAAGACCAAAATCTACTGTTATATTTTTAACGAAAAGCAGACTTCTCAGAAAGAAACGTACTGCTAACCAGAAATGAATTGAACCAAAGTCTACTGCCAACTCTAAGGAAAATTTTCACTAAATGATTTGAGAAATGATTTTTATGTCCCAAAGAAGATCTCAGACACTGACTGCACATTTCCTGTATAAGATATTTTCCTGTGTTTTGAATCTCCTTATGAGAGAATATTTCCAGAAAACTACCTATTTCTTGACCTGTGAAATCCCACTTATTGACATAAATTGGTTGGCCCTTGGCTCTCACTAGAAGAAATGATTTCTATTTTTTCAGACTACCTTAAATGACAGACATAGAATGTTACTTTTACTGCCATCTGTTCTGAGGAGAAAATATGTATTTTAAGTTCATTTGTCCTTAAACTATTCATCTATATTATTTAAATTGAAAACTGTGGAAAAATATTTATACTTTCCATGAGACAGAAAGCAAATTTTTTTCTTCCCTTTCTCTCTCCCTCCTTCCTTCCTTTCTTCCTCCCTTCCTTCCTTCATCTCTCTTCATCTCTCCATCTCTCTATTTTCCTATAATCCTGTTCAGACTAGAAATTGAGAGATTGAAAGTTGGCTAACTAGAATTTATTATGTACTAGGTGCTATAATAAATGCTTTATAAACTTTACCTAATTTAGTAACTACAACATATTGCCATTTTACAGATGAGAAAGCTTATCTTTCCTAAGCAATACATGTATAAAGTGGCAGAGCTGGAATATAAATGGAGGTTTATTTTATATCAAAGCCTCCAGTATATAGGCTTTCTGCTTGAGATAGCTTCTGGTAAGAATGTTGCTTTTGAGAAGACTAGAAAAAAATAAAATTTCTCAAATAAGTCATTTTTTCCTATGAAGAAGTAATCCATGGGTAAATGTAAATGCCCAATGATGATAGGAAAAAAATGTTTATATTTATGTTAAAACCATTTCTACTTCAGTATCTTCAAATTGAACTGGAGTTAGTCTTATTGATATTAATGACTGTGATTTGTCTACATTTAATATGTTGATCAGGTAATAGGAAAAGCAGAATCCAAAAGAAATAGGAAAATATTAGGAAAAGGTTGAGAGCCTGTGAAAACAAATTTTACCCAAACTGGGACTCTAGGAAAGTTTAAGATAGTATAAGAACAGTGCTTTTTGTTAATGTGTGAAACTTTACTTTAAGAAGTCCTGAAATTCCAGAGATTAGTTGAGAGAGAAAATCTTTAAGTTTTCTGTAAGCATATGAACTAAATAACACACAAAGAACTCTAAGCTCAGTGAGTATGTATGGTAAAAATGCTACATAAAAACAAATTACAGTCTTAAATTGTTGTGGGCATTCAGTGCATGGATTAGAAATGCAAATTCAAAGCTCAGATAGTTTGGGATACACTTACCTTACAGAGATCATCTCTGAAACCAGATCTTTCTTCACTGATAGGGCTTACTTTGGATTCTACCTTAGAGTCTGAAATGAAGTCCACCTCATTTACTACTATGATTAGTGGTGGTGGGAGAGTGCTCCTCAGTGTGGCATATATACACACTAAAGATTAGCCTCTTGACTGGGTAATTTTGACCTCTGTGCTTTAAATAGAGCAAAATATTTGGAAAGAGTCTCCATGTCATACCTCTTGGGATCCCCTTGCTTCCAACATTCCCTGAACTCTGAGCATCATCTACTAGTGCATCCTTTTCAAAGGTAGATTCAAGTAGACCAGTAAAATGCAACTAAAAGATGTTAGTAAACATGTAAAAGGTTATTTAATATATTTTTGTATTATTCTGTTAAGAGGATATAACATTTTTAAATAAATTTTGCAACTGAAAATGCAATAACTTAAAAACTAAGTGCATGAATTTAAGATCAGATGAAACATAGTCAAACAAAATTATTGAACAGAAAGATAGGTCAGAATAAATATCTAGTTGCTTGCCATTATCAATTTGGAAAATTTTGTGATCTATTATCTCTTCAAAATGATGTCTTCCTTATTCTCTTTTCCTTCTGTGATTCCAAATAACCCTACATTAGGCCATTTTAAAATGTCCTATATTGCTCTTATGTTTTCTCTGCTATCTTAATTTCTTTTATTTTCATAATTCAAGCTAGATATTTTTAGTCAAATGAAAACAGACTTTTTCACTAGCAGATTTTCACTAAAATAAACACAAAATGTTTTTCTCTGTGCAAGAGGAAAATTATCCCAGATGGAATTTCAAGGGTATAAGGAGGAATAAAACAAATTTAAAGAATGCATATGTGGTAAACCTTAAAGCATAGGAAAATAATTGTGTTTTGTTGATTTAAAATATGTGCAGAATTAAAATATTTGATAACAATCATACAAAAGAAAAATGTAGTTTTATGAGTTCTAAGGTAATCAAATTGGGAATTGATGAATATCCTTAGATTCTCATAAACCAAGATTATGTATTTCAATCTCTATTTTAAGAACAAAAATGACAGGTAAAAACCTATATTTATCAAGATAATGGAAAACATACAATAATAACTATAATTATTGACAAACACAGTAATAAAGAAGTGAAACTAGAAACTAGAATACAAAATTTGTGGAACAAAAAACACATACTAGGATGATTGATTAAATACACATATCAGTAATTATATTAGATATAAATATACTAAATAATATAACTAAAAGACAACAAATGTCTGATCTAATAAAAAGAAATCAACCTACATCATATTAGGCTTACAGGAGATCCAATTTAAGTTGAAATTTACAGAAAACTTGAAAATTAAATGGTAGAAAAGAAACATTATTCAAATATCAACAAAAAGAGAGCTGTTGTGGATATATTATGTTATTATTATTATTATTTTGGTTACATATGCCCCCCTTTCTGCTTGCTCTTGCTGTGTTCATTTCTCTGCATTCTTCTGTCTCTGCTCCTTCTCCCCCCATTGCGGGGACGCACCGAGCCAGGTCACCACGCAGGCAGCTCTGCTCCATTTGCAGGCGGGTCTGCTTCCATTCACATGTGGCTCTGCTTCTGTTCACAGGCAGATCTGCTCCATTCATGGGTGACTTGCCCTGCCTGTGGTGGCTTTGCCCTGCCCATGGTGGCTTTTTTTGCCCTGCCCATGGTGGCGCTGCCCTGCCCATGGCAGCTTGCCCTTCTCAAGGCAGTCTGCCCACTTTGGAGAGGTCCCTGGGAACTGAACCTGGGGCCTCCCATGTGGTGAACTGGCACCCTATCCACTGGGCTACAGCCAGCCCCCTATTATGTTAGATAAAGCATACTTCTAAGAGATAGAAGGAAACATTTTATAATGATTAAAGTGCAAATTATCAGGAAGGCATAACACTCTAAATTTGTGTGTACCTAATTACATACCCTCAAAATATATGAACCAAAAACTGTTTGAACTAAAGGAAGAAATAACCATGTAATTAATTATTATGATAATTTTTTTTATTTATTTCTAATTTTAAATATTATTGACATACTGTATAGATAGTGCACATATCCTAAGTGTCCAGTGCAATAAATATTTACAAAATAATACTGTTTTAAAACCTAGGATATTAATACTTAAAGAAATAGAGGTATAACAAAATGAGAAAGCAAACTTATATAGTGTGGAGCAACAAAACCAAAAGCTGGTTCAATTAAAATGGAAATAATATGGATAAAAACTTGACAAGATACTTCACTACAGATCTTAAATATCTTAAACACATTACAAAATAAGAAGCTAATATGAACCACATTTAACAATTAATTTAGAATTTAGATTAAATGAAAAACTCTTAGAAAACTCTCAGACATTGCTGATTGTGGTGGTTTGGAACTGTATGTACCCCAGGGAAAAAAAACAAACAAACATGTTCTTAAAATCAATCCATTCTTATGGGCTTGAGGCCATTGTATGTAGAAACTTCTGTTGAGGTTACTTCAGTTAAGTTGTGATCCACATCAATCATGATAAGTCTTAATCCTGTTACTGTGGTCCTTTATGAGAGAATGAAATTCAGACAAAGAAAGAAAAAGCAACAGAAGCAAGAAGCTTAAATCAGTGAAACCTGGAAGATACCCACAGATGCTGCCATGTGCCTTTCCATGTGACAGAGTTGACCAGCATTTCCAGCAGCTGGTCTTCAGTAAGAAAACATCACCTCGATGATGACTTGATTTGAATATTTTTTTTTGGTCTTAAAACTTTGGGCAAATAGATTTCCATTTGTTAACGCATGCCATTTCATGGCATTTTCTTTGAGTAACCTAGGAAACTAAAACACTGTGGAAGATTGTTAGATTGTAACACTAACCCTGAGCTCAAGCTATGCTCCGCTCTGGCCCAACCCCTGCCTAACCACAGAACATTCTCTCTCTCAGAGATAAAACAGCTCACAGAACAAAGTTTCCCAGAACATCACTCCCTACCCTGGTAGCAGCAAGTTCTGTACTTTTCCACCCCATATCTTTGAACCCCTCTCCAACTTCACCCAACTCCACCAGCTCAAAAGGTACTCCAGAGCTCAGTCAAATGGGCTGAAGTCTCAGTTCAAATCCCTACCATGCTGGTGATCTAATAAATTTCTCCACCTGAACCTTTGCTCTGTCTCTGAGCTTCATTGAACTAGGACCTAACACTGGTACAAATTGGCATAACCATTTTGGAAAACTACTCTTGATAAATACCAAAAGTGAATATATACATACCATGTGGCCCAGAAATTTTACACCTTGATGTATACCCAACAGAAATGCATAAGGACAAGCATCATAAATTGCAATATTTTTCATAATGCCTTATCACTGTCAATTAGTAGTAAATTAGATAACCAAACTGTTGTGTTTATACAATGAATAAGTATGCAGAAATTAAAAGTAAGCAAGTATTGCTACAATGATCAACATGAATGAATCTCACAGATATTTTGAAAGAAATAAAGAAACAAGAATGAATAGGTACTTAGTGTTTGATTTAATTTATATTGAAACAAATAAAACTAATGCATGTTATTAGAGGTTAAGATTTACATTTGTGGAGGAAGGAAGAGTTAATAATAAGAGGTCTTATGTGATATTTCTTGTGAGCTGATAATGTTCTCTATCTTGTCTTGAGTGTTGGTTGTTGACTGTGTTAATTTTTGAAACTCATTCATTAATGTTTGCTTAGCTTCCTCTACTTTTTCAGCTTCTTGTCTACTATTTCTTCAACTATCTGTCCCAGAAAGAATGGACCCATTCAATGATGAATAACCATTAGAAATAAGATGACATGAGATCCCTGAACAGAGATTAGACTCTTAAAGTAAAAGGAAGCAATTAGCTTGTAATCAAATCATCAGACAAGTCAGAAATTACAATAAAAAATTCACTTTTAGAGATCTTTTTCCTCTCCAACATGCAAAGATTTTGGAAGTAACTATTCTTATTTTTATACAAGAAATTTCTGGAGAAACTGAAAACCAATGACTTTTCTCAGCCTGATCAGAGAACTGAGGCTATAATGAAAATCAGCACTCAGAAATCTGAAGAGACAGGAACATTTAGAAAGCCCTAGCTGAGATTTGCTTATCTGAAGGAAAAGCCAATGGAGATAAAAACTTGTAGGAACATTCAAATGCTAACTTTGAAGAATTTTTGTGCACTGTGTGGGGGCTAGGATGAGAGTGAGAAATTCCTAGAGACCTCAGTCTCAGACGATCTCCCCCAACTTTTTTAGGCTGTGCCTCCAGGAACACTATCATATGCTCATGATAAAGATTTTAGAAATATCTTCTTAAGGCTCTGGCAGGGGTAAGCGAAGAACAATCCTTGTAAAATACAACCAGGGTCTTGTCCATAATAAATGTAAGGGGAAAAGACTTTTTGTGAGCATAATTCTCAAACTCACCCCAATTGGAGGCATATCATATTCAAACTGCAGGAAAGCAAAGGCGAACAGAAAATCTTGGGGAAAAAAAGGGGAGATAGGCATGGAACCTGACATTATCTATAGAGGAACAAATATATCGATTAGAATTTGCTTTTTTTTTAATTTAATTTTTAATTTATTTTTTATATATCTATATATATTTTTAGGATACATTGATTACATAAATGTTACACAGAGATTCCAGGAGTACCCAGATGCCACCCCGCCACCCCTCCCACAACCCCCACATACACTTCCCTCAGTGTGGCATAATGCCTCTGATAGATATACACATTTTGGGGCTTTGCCATGAAGCATAGATCAGAGTTCAGGATGTAGACGACCCTCTCTCCCATACAGTTCTGAATGATCCATGATCATACAAACAGGCCTACATCCTCCATTGCAGCATCATCCATGACAATTCCCAGGTCCCCCTAAAACAAAACCTGCATTAAAATTGCTCTTCCCTCACCCTGTTCCCAAAGTATCCAGTGACCCTGGCTCCACATAATTTTGCAATTTCTTCCATTGCATATATCACAAGTCTATAGCAGGACTCGAACAAGTCCATTCTAGTCCATAGTTCTTTCCCCAATCCCATGGAGTCTGGAATGGTGATGTCCCCTCCACCACCAAGTGAGAGGGGGCTTTTACCCCATGGACACAATGGAAGGGATTATCCTGCCTGCAGCTGCAGGCTCTTTGGATTCCCCTGCATAGCCATCATCCATCGTCAACTCCCAACTAGGTGTCCTGGTTGAGTACATTGAGTTGTAGCGTAGGAGCTGCAGGTCCACAGAGTTCCTGGACCCAGTTGGCATATGGTCAGCCTGTAGTCTCCAGTCTATGGAAGTACACCTAAAACTCTGGCATCAAAATATAGGTTTGAATAGAAGAGACAATTGGACCATGTGCAGTGAAGACATATTTTGGTCAGTTTCTGTCACTCTCAGGAGCAAGAATTCCAAGTTAGGACCCACTAGTAAGGCACCAAACTCTGGGATTATCTGCCCTGCTATAAGACCTGAATATCTCCAAAGACCTCTGGGGGCCCTCTGTTTGGGGTGATTTCCATATTGGAAGTCTAGGAGGTCCTACTGGGATTTGCATAAGTGTTACCTCTGGGTTGCCCTCCCGACTCATTTTGAAGTCTCTTAGCCCTATGAACTCATTTGTCTTTACCATTTCCCCCTTTTATTTGAAGTCTTTTCCCAGTTTTACTGCCCATTGGCATTTTTTAGTAATCCCTCATTGCCAGGGAGGCTCATTCCCGGGAGTCATGTCCCATGCTGGGAGGAAGGTAATGTATTCATATTCTGAGTTTGGCTTAGAGAGAGGCCACATTGAGCAACAAGGAGGTTCTCCAGAGGCAACTCTTAGGCACCCCTTAACACTAGGCTATTTCAATTTCAACAGCAATGACTCATAAGGCTAAT
>PVKH010026580.1:0-13184 GCA_004027955.1 Chaetophractus vellerosus
CCGGGGTGTGGAAATCTATGATTACAGCAGTCACAGGAAACAAAGACACGGGCTTAATAGCTGTTTCCTGCTTGGCCTTGCAGTCTCAGTTTCGATGTTACTTTTTTTCTGAATTCCATGCTACCCTCCATGTGTTTCCATAAGACTACACTGAGCTCGGTAATAGTCGTATCACCTTGAATTAACTGCTCATTTCCTTTTCTGTCTAAACCACAAGTTGATAAGCCCTTAGAGGGCAGGGGCTGTAACTGCAGCACAGCCATCAGCAGTGGCTAACACGGGGCTGGCACGAGCCGGTAATCTACTGAAAAGAAAAAAGTATAATCCATTAAATGTTGAATGAATGAAGAGGTTCAGCTAAATGTGGGTCTTGAAAAGTTGTGCTATTGATCAATGTTAAGTGGTAGTTACTATCATGAAACTCCTGGGGAAAGAATGGTGAGAGAGCGGGATGTATAAGTAGCTGTTTCCTCATGGACTGAAGTAAAGTAACCATAAACCAGACAGGGGAGGTGTTTTAAGAGTGTTTTGAAGATGTGCTTCAAGTATCTTGCCAAAATTGGAGAAAACCAGTAACAATAAGTATTACCTCCAAAAATAGAGACCATATTTTTCAGATCCCAAATCAGAATATGTGGTTTTACAAATGATTTTTATGACTCATAAACCTATTTACTTCAAAACTTAAAATCATTTAAAAAGAAATCTTATTTAATTTGGCACTAAATGAAGAGCATTTCCTGAAAATAATTAAACTAGTGGCGAATAGAACTAAGCTAGAAATCTGAGATGTCCGATTTCTACATCTATAAGTGTATCAATCCAGAATGCTCTTAGAGTTGAAAAAATGCAAACTGACAAGTCACGAAGAAATCTAGCCACTTGCAGAATGAATTTCAGGGGTAGAGCGAGCTGTAGGACGGCTGTAATCAGTGGCCGTGTCTCCATTTATTGGCTATGCCTTAACTGTGCCTCTGAATGTGCTGCATCCTCAAACTGGCCCCCCATGGGGTTTAAATGGCTCTAACAGTTACAGCAGTTCTAGGCGGCACAACGGCACACCACACCGCACGTGGAAGAGAAGAGACTTCATTCTCAGAAAATCGCAGCTCTCTCTTCTTATGTTTCATCAGACATGAGAGGTGGAATAATTTCTCTAGGCTCGTTGGTTTAGCCCTGGGTTTCTGAACCCATCCCTGTGGCAAGGGAAATGGAATTAGACCAGAAATGAGCTTCCTTTGAAGAAGAGAGGCGAACAAGTAAATGAAATCAGGACATTCTTAGGGAGAAGGAATGGGGCAAAGGACGCTGAGAAGGCAACCAACAATTTACAATCTAATGAAAAATAGCACAATCGTTTTCCAAAATTGTTTTTCAATTATGCCATATATGACAGGTAAATAAAGAGTATACCTTTATATTGCATAGATTTTCAGTAGAATTCAAATTGTGCTAAAGCCTAGTTCTCTAAACATCAGGGATCACATTTTTGCACATAGTCTGCAGTAATCCGAATAACACATTCAGACTCACCATTTCCCCTTTACAGAATTAACAAATTAGAGACAAATATCCAAAGGCAATTCACTATTCAAACCCAAAATAAATATATACATTTAAGATATTTTCTGAGTAGATACAAATAGTTTGCTTGAGGAGAGCATCATTAATACAGCATGTGTACTTAGAAAATGTGTACATATTCCTAAAGTGTGTGCATATTTTTATGGCCAAAGAATTGAAATAGACGGAGCTATATTTTTAAGTGGCTTCAGCTCTTTGTTTCTCAAGAAAAGTAAAAAGTGCATATACTACATCAAAATCTGTTTACACATCTTGATTAGAAAATGCATTTAAATTGTGTGTTTCACTTTTCTGGCTTCCTCAAGGAAATCATAGCCCAATTTTAACATATGAACAATATAAGTAAGCAGTAATATATACAATCTTTTCTGAATTGACATTGCCTCAAAGCACAAAACAAATTATTTGCTTTATTGTGTGCCTGAATTTTCTGTAATAGTAGATGCAGTTTGAGTCATATGTCCTCAAGACCATAGCTTTATGCCTTTTTCCAGGCAGGAAATGTCAAAATATTATAGGTACCATTCAAATTAGAAACACAAAGGAAATGTTAAAGCCATCTTTATTTTCTCCAACTTATCTTTGACATTTAGAATACTTTTATTTGTGTAATTAAAGTGTGCTTTAAGTTTTTATCAACAAAATTAAACATAAAACTTCAATACATTTTGAGTCATGACCTTTGCTTCAATAAATCCAGAATCTCACTCAAATAATGTTGGGGTTAGATTTTCCTACTTAAATTAAGCCAGAATAAACATTAACTATATTTTTTCATATTCATTTGCAGAGCCTGTGCACACATAAATTTTTAAATGAACCATAATAAAGATAACACAAAAAGGCATTTAAGAATTTTTCATATATTAACTTGTCTTACCCTAAGAAAATAAATGAAATGTTATGTATTAATATATATATATTCTGAATAGCAGCAGATTTATTTGGGGTGTGTGTGTATGTGTGTAGAAGAAGGAGTAAAAGACTGTAGGTAGAGAAACTTCAGGGAAAACAAGACATTGTCATTTTCCTGTTTTTACAGTGCATAGTTCACCAAAGTCATCCCATAATTAGAAAGAAGCATCATTCACAAGTCATTTAAACCTCACACCTTCCAGTGGCTCCAAATTGCACTTACGAGTAAGCTCACTGTGGTCACGAGAACCTTGCTTTCCAGAATTGAAAATATTGTTTTACACAAACAAAAAAAGTGTCACATTGTTTGGAATTAAGATAAAAAGAGAGCTTTGATAAAAATCAAAATAAAAGACAGTGTATTTGCAAAATCCCAAAGGGATTTATAGAGCAGTCCTCACGATGCCTTTCTAGCCGTGACCTCACCACTCCTTCGTTGTGCGTCTTCATCTTGGTTTTTCCAGTCTCCGAAGGACCTCCTGTATGAGAAGCTTTAGTAAAGTTCTTCCAGTAGCTCAGAAGTGAGGGATAAACACAATAAAGACAAAAGTAATGTAGCCTAATGCTAACAAAAATAAGCTCAAATTTAAAATTATTCCATTTTCAAACTCAAACCATAGAAAAAGATGGAAATCTCCCCAATTAATTTTTATAATGGCAGCATAGATTTTTTTGTCCCAAACCTGATAAAATATCTTCTCTCAAAATTAAAAACTAATTGAATTGCATGTCACCACATGGTGTTCGCCACCCATTGTAGGTTGATGTGTAAACCAAACAAAGCGAAATAGTAATAAAACCTTAAATTCAAAATATGCCCTTCCTTCATCTGATGACTTCATTCCTCAACTCAGCTGAATCTCCATCCCATGTGCCTAGACCACATCAAATCCCTCAGACCAGTTCTAAACTTGGGTAGGAGGTACTGAAATAGAAAGAAGCTATTTTGGGGACACTCAACATCAAGTTACTAATGTACTTCTGCTCTTTTGTCTTACATCAGAGATTTAGGTTTTGGCTATGGAAAAAAGTTCTGACCCTGAGCCGCTTTTCAGAGCTAAGGTCCCACAACTGCTGGCAGAATTCCTGAAGTTGACTGCTTTGGACCCACTTCCAGGTGGGACTGCTGGATGCTGACTTGTCTGATTGGTTGATGTCAGACCTACGGCTGTCTCCATGCCACTGATGTGGATAACTTCTCAGAATGTAGGGTCAAATCTATCCCTTCATCATCTGCCCAGCTCCCATGGCATTTTTGTTTCCAGGTATCAGTCCCTCCCAGACTGACCCCATTTGACTACCTTTAATTTACCAGGACCTGACAATGTCATACTTTGCTTATATATTACTGCCCTCCCTTTGACTATGGATCTTTGTATATGTTTCCATAGCAATATACTAAAAATTAACACTAATATGACAATGCTATCAAGTCAATTTTCCCATGGACATACACACAGAATTAAACACATGTATAGACACACACACAAACTCGTGAGACAAAATGGCAATTGATCTAGAATTTCCTAAATGGTTAGATTTAGACAGTTTTAACGGTATCTAAGGCAGTTTCTTGCACCCAGTAGTATTTAGTTAAGGCTCATCCAATAGCTGGCAAATCAGATGCCAATATCAGTGATGGCACGTAAATTTCCACATCCCACTTGTACTTTCTAATCACGTGCCTAGACATGCATCTTGGTCCCTCCATTAAAACTAAAACGCCTTAAGAATATTAACACAGCTCATGGAAAATTGTTAAAACATATAAGTTTTCCTATTATACAAATTCCAAGATACATTTGAATACATACTAACTTTAATCAACAGTACCTGTCTTTAGATTATTAGACACACTGTGCTTCAAAATAAATATCAACACCAAGAAGTCACTTACTAGGTAATTAACAAATATTTTAGGGCAATAGAGAGATTTCAATGAATCAGTATTGGTGCCTTCAAGGCAATGTTTCTGGAAACTCGCAGTATCATTTGGGGAGAGGCATATCAAATTCTATATGGTACCTTATTAATATGGGCAGCAGCATAACTTCCCAAGCTGTTATTTTATCTGATTTTCAGCATCATTTAACAGTCAGTTTGAAACCATATTACATTAAAATTTAATTCATAGCCTCTCTGAACCAAATATTAGCCACCCATGTCTCTTCACCCATGCACACTTGCTCCTTAAGTTCACTCCATCATGTCTAACTAGGACTTTTCTTATAAGTAGCTCCTGAGCCCCTATTTCTCACTGCCCCCCCCCTCCTATTTTGGCACTTTTCAACTGTTTTTTTGTTTGTTTGTTTGTTTTTTCCTGCTCTGGTCTCTCTGCTCTCCTCCCTCACTGCAAACCCTAGTTCTCATAGCTGAGAGAGAAAGCACAAATAGCAATTCAGCTTTAAAACATGAAAGTGGATTTCTTGCTTTAGAGTTTTAACCAAATGAAGATCTACTGCCTTTACTCAAAGCAAAATACAAAAACAAAACAAAACAAAAATCCAGATTTACCAGATTAAAGAGTTATGTACAGCACCGAGAACTGATTGATTTTGTCTCCATCTTAACTTGATTGCTAGGCAATTATGAAGAAGAGAGACTAATAATACTAAACTAAAAAGGTTATTATGGAGGTTAAATGAGATTGTGTCAATGCACTCATGCTCTAATCAAGGTAACAGATTGTTTTAACTAGATTTTCCCATAAGAGTCAAACTCTTCTCTCAGGATGAAATGGCATACATTTGTAAATTGTATAATTCATACCCAACATTTCTAAATACTTACATTTAATCAAAACATAGTTTCCATACAAGTCATTATATTAGCCTAATAACTGGCTTCCTTCTACATTCAGGAAAAAATTAATTATAGCTGTAAACACAAATAAACTTTATTGATTTAATATGATATCCTTCACTATAAAATCAATTAATAGGGAAGTGGGAATAGCTCGGTGGTTGAGCACCTGCTTTGCATACATGAGGTCCTGGGTTCAAACCCCAGCGCCTCCTAAAAAAAAAAAAATCAATTAGTGGATCACGTTATCAACCTCCAAAGAAACATGCAAATTAAACAGATGTTGCAAATTAAATAGATGTCTATGGACAGAGCTAATTTTCTTTTTTCTTTTTCTTTTATTTTTTAAAATTTTTAATTATTTTTTTTTAGGATACATCAATTACATAAATGTTACTCAAAAATTTTAGGGGTACCCATATGCCCCACCTCCCACACCTCCCACAACCTCCCACATATACATCCTTCATCAATGTGGTACATCACCTGTAACAGATATACACATTTTGGGGCTTTGCCACTAAGCAAGGACCACAGTTCAGAGTGTAGACCACACTCTCTCCCACACAGTTCTGCATGATACATGATGATATAAAATGGCCTATATCCGCCATTGTAACATCACCCAGGACAATTCCCTAGTCCCAAATAAGCCCTTGTATTACAACTGCCCTTCCCACTCCCTGCTCCCAAAGCATCCAGTGGCCACTGGCTCCACATAATTTTGTAATTTCTTTCATTGAGTGAATCACAACAAGTCTATAATAGGACTCCAGCAAGTCCACTCTAGTCCATAGCTCTTACCACAATCCTGAGGAGGTGATGTCCCCTCCACCACCAAGTGAGAGGGGGCTTATATTCCATGGATACAATGGAAGAGATTATCCTGCCTGCAGCTGCAGACTCTCTCCATTCCCCAGGATAGCCATTGTCCATCATCATCTCCCCACTAAGTGTCATGGGTGACTCCATTGAGTTGTAGAGTAGGAGTTGTAGGTCCACTGAGCCTCTGGACCCAGCTGGCACATGGACAGCCCATAGTCTCCACTTTCTGGAACTATACCTAAAACTCTGGCATCACATATAGGTTTGAATAGAAGAGACAGATGGACTATGTGCAGTGAAGACATATTTCGATCAGACTCTGTCACTCTCAGGGGCAAGGATTCCAAATTAGGGCCCACTGGTAAGGCACCAAACTCTGGGGCTATCTGCCCTGTTATAGGACCTGGATGTCTCCAGAGCCCTCAGGAGCCCCTCTGTTTGGGTTGATATCCATATTGGAAGCCTAGGAGGTCCTACTGGGATCTGCATAAGTGTTACCTCTGGGTTGACCTCCTGCCTCACTTTGAAGTCTCTTAGCCCTATGAACTCATTTGTCTTTACTATTTCCCCCTTTATTCAAAGTCTTTTTCCAGTAATATTGCTCGTTGGCACTTGTTAGTAACCCCTCATTGCCAGGGAGGCTCATCCCTGGGAGTCATGTCCCATGCTGGGAGGAAGGTAATGCATTCATATGCTGAGTTTGGCTTAGAGGGAGGCCACATTTGAGCAACAAGGAAGTTCTCAAGTGGCAACTCTTAGGCAACCCATAACACTGGGTTGTTTCAATTTCAAGAGCAAAGACTCGTAAGACTAGTCATAAATTAAAAGGACCCATCAATGGATCATCCTCCTTTGCCAGACACTGCCCCTGCACTTGGGGGGCTGTTACTATTCTCCTGGAGAATATGGCAGAGCTCTCTGGGATGGGAATTCAGTGTTCTCCCATTTATTGAGTAATTCTTCACCCCATTCTTTTTTATTTGAATTTGATACCATTTGCCAGCTAGAAAATCCAAGAGTAACAACAGTGACACTAGTGGAACTAATAAAACAGATCTCAGTAGGGTGGTCAGTTAAATTATAAACATGAAATCAACACCTTTCCTAAATATTAGCAATGACCAATTTGAAAAAGGGTTTTAGAAAAAAGATCTTTTTCAAAATGCCTGTTACAAAAATTAAAAACAAACAAACGAACCAACAAAAACTTTCAGTTAAAAATTTAACAATGGAAATAAAGGAAGAGTAGGAGGAGAAGATGGAGAGGAGAAGAAGAAGGAGAGAGAAGATGAAGAGGAGGAGGTAGGGGAGGAGGGAGAGGGAGAGTAAGCATGAAAAGGTAAAAGGAAGAGGAAAGAGGAAGAAGAAGGAGAGCTATTGTGCAGAAAAGACCTTTTTAAAGAATTGATCCTTAATTTTATCAGGAACACTAAATTCAGAGTAATAAGCAATACATTGGAATAATAAGTAGTAAATCATCTCCCAACTATCAAAACACACTATCAGGCTACATTAAATAAAACTCTGATAATGATACAGGAATAGACAGATCATAGAATAAATGGAGCCAATAGTCAATTCCATCCTTATATAAAAGTTTAGTATTTGAAAAGGTGACTTTCAAATACCAGGGGGGAAATTACCATGTTAGTAAAACAACTCTCCATCAAGGGAGAAAAAATAATTTCTCCTATTCATACTACATGCAAAAAAAATACTGTCCAGGTGGATTAAACATATCTATATAAGCATTGTTTTATAAATAAAACTATAAAAGCAAATATAGTAAAATTAGTTTTATGAACTTCCTAATCAAGGCATGAAACCCCAAATCATGCTGCAAAGAAATGAAAGAGTTTTTCACTTCTTTAAATTTTATTTTTAAATGACACACTAATGTGGCAGGATAGGTAATCCTGCTGCCAAAAATTAGAGAGAATATAAACATAATACATCCATAAAATTGCGTACCATGCTGTCGTTGAGTGAAGCAGATGTGTGTATGCCTCATAGAGTCATGCCCACATTATGTCGTTGAATGAGAACAGCAAATTACAAAATATGTCTTTTACTTGATCCCATATCTGTGAGAAAAACTGTACACACGCATACGCACACATTTATAGGTGCCCAGAAATTGTCTAGAAAAATAATTATTTTAACTAAGTTGCTGATATAGTTATCAATAACAATTAAAACTGGAAGAGGAACTAAGGAACTTTCATTTTATATTTTCCATGATTCTCAATTGCTTTAATGTGTTTTTTAATACAAGCATGCACTGCTTGTATAATTTTCTTTAAATAGAATCTATTTTTTAGAACAGTTTTAGAGTTTGAGAAAAAATGAAAGACAGTACAGGGAATTCCCAGTTTCTGCTATTGTTAACAACTTGCATTAGTGCAGTACATTTGTTAAAATTAGTTAACTAATAATGATGCATGATTGTTTAAATAAAGTACATAGAATTATTCAGATTTCCTTAGTTTTAACCTCATGTCCTTTTTCTGTTCCAGCGTCCCATCCAGGATACCATGTTACATTTAATTGTCATGTCTCTTCAGCTGTGACAGTTTCTCAGATTTTACTTGTTTTCATGGCCTTGACAGTTTTGTGGAGCACAGGTCAGGGATCCCTGCATTGGGATTTCTCTCATGTTTTTCTCCTGTTTAGACTGAGATTATGGCTTTTAGAGAGGAAGATCACAAATACTAGCAACATGATTTATGAATGTTGATGTTGACCTTGATCACCTGTCTGAGGTGGTCAGTTTGTCAACTTTCTCCACTGTAAAGTTACTCTTTTCCCATACTTTCCATAACGTACTCTTTAGAAGGAAGTCACGGTGCACAGACCACACTTAAGGATTGGGTTGTTATGCTTCATCTCCTTTAGGGAGAAGAATCAGCATAAATGATTTGGAATTCTTCTACACAGGAAATCAGTCTCTTCTCCCACATTAATTTATCCAATCATTGGTTTATATCAGTGTGGACTCGTGGATTTTTATTTATACTTTGGTTTTAATTCATTACTATTTTATTTATTTTGTTGCTCAAATAATTCCAGCTTTGGCCATCACCATTTTCAGTTACCTTCTGTGCTCCTTTGACACACCCTCACTGATGGGTGTGCATGTGTGTGTGTGTGTGTGTGTGTGCTCAAACATGTTTGTGTATTTGAGTACTTCCTTACTTCCTGGCTCTACACAATGTCCAGGCTCATCTTGTACATTTCCTGCCCCAGCCCTACATTCAGCCATTTCCCCAAGGAGCCCTGGCTCTTTTCAGTTTGAGCGGTGTTAGAACCAAGGTGGGCACTAGGGGTGCTCACAGCAACTGGGGTATCATTGCTTCTAGGACCTCTCAGCTGACAGAGCAAAGAAATATATGTGCATATCCTAGCCTGTTTATCATGTATCTGTAAATATTTATAAACATAACCATCTGTATCTATATTAAGCTAAACATGAGCTCATATTGATGTCTCCAATTCTAATCCATTACCACATGGATAACAGTAGTCTCCTCCCCTTGTTTATCTGTAAATTCCCACTTCAGTGGTGAGAAACCTGGCTCCCACCATCTACCATCCACTTACTGAATTGTCCAGTTCCACTATACATGTATAGCAGTATCAGGACTGTCCAACTGTACCCTTGTGAGAAAGAACTTCATCAAATAGAGTGCAGTGCTTACGTGCAGCTCTTTTCACCTTTAGTTATACAGCCTTCACCAACTTCCAGTTACTTAGCTCAGCACCTTTTCCCCTACCCTCTTTGGTGAGGTTGTTTCAGACATTCATAATAGAATTTAAATTATCTTGTTGCTGTCTGCATTCCTTCCTGGGATCCCACAATCTCCTAAATGTTTATTTTTTACATTTGTGCACATGAAAGTTCACTATTTATCCTGTAAAGTTCTATGGATGTTGACAAAAACAGAAGGCCTCCTACCAACCGTTATAGTATCCTACAGAATCATTTTACTGCCCAAACTCCCCTGTGCTTCACCCTATTTATTCCTTACCCACAGGAGCACTGGCAATCCCTGATCATCATACTTTCTCTCAAGTTTTGCCTTTTACAGAATGCCATGTAATTCTAATCATACTATGTGTAGCCTTTTCAGACTGGCTTATTTCACTTAGAAGAAAATTTCTAAAACAAGCCATTAAGATAATTGATTTAAACTATAGAAAAAAGGAATATAAATAGTATGGATATAAGTTTATAAACATCAAATTTAAAATACAGTCTTTGAGCACTTGGAGATATTTGGACATGATAGAAAACACTCAGCAATCATCTTACATGAAAAAAATCCTTAATTCCAAACTCTGGAAATCAAGGCAGGAACAGTCAGTAGGAGTACACTGGCCAGTCTTAATTGCTGGGGTTGGCTGGTCTAATGGGGAGAGGTAACCTCTAAAGAGCTTAAATTTATCCACAGCTCAAATTCAAGCCATTTTTGGATATGGTTAAGAGAGTAATTTTATTCTAAATTTGTTTTTGCCATACCAGACCTTTTGAGGCCATTTTATGTTGTTGTTTTTTTAAAAAAAACAAATACCCATAGGTATGATACAGTCAAAAATATCCTCCACATGTCTTAATAGTGTACTATTTAAAATGAAAAGATTATACCATACAGAACATGAAATGGAAATGTAATGATCAAGCGGTTAAAGGGTATGCATTCTATTTAAGGACAAACGATTGTTTCTTGAAAAAACGGCAGTATGACAAGCTGCGAGTGAATGTATATTTAAGCCGTTAAAATGGTGTTATTCTTAAATTAAAATCATTAGGTAGAAAAATGTTACTTAAATTTAATACTGGTAAAGAGGTAGTCCAAAATAAATCTTCATGAATTATTCAGATAGATGCAAATGTATTTGGGTTTTAAGCTTCCGGGTACTGCTCAGACCCCAGTTACGAGCTAACTACTTGCAGTGTTGTGGTGCCCTTGTTTCATGCTAAAGTCAGGAAACCCTGAACCAGAAATCTCAAAAGTCTATTCTTACAAGATATTCTATCTGACATTTTGGCAAGTAAAAGTAAGAATAATTTTGGATCGGGCTTCTGAAATTTTTGGCTGCTTATCTAAACTAGATGGACCAAACTACCAAAGCATTTTGTATTTTCTAAAAACACTTTCTGTAGAGAAAGAAGATTGTTATATTGGTTCTTTAAAAAGCAAATCAAGGAACTTTATAGATTTGAGTAATGCTTTCAAGATTTTGGCCAGGCTTTTCAACTTTTCCCCTGAGAATACCAAGGAATAAATATCATCTGCCTCCTTGTATAACAGACATATCTTTCCCAAATTCCTCAAGATGTCGGGGCTAAAAACTTCATTCACTTTAAAACCAGCCATGATCCTGGGGGTCTTAGAATCACTTGGACTTTCAGGATGGAAGAATCACAATAATTATTTATATCAGCAGATGATAATAGATGAAAACTTGATCCTCCTCTTCCAATAAGGTTTTTTTTTTACTTTATAGATGTGACACACTGGAATGTAGATGGTCTACAGTGATCAAATCCTGGCAATTTCAACCAATAGAGTCACAAGAGAAGGGGAAGGAAAAACCTTGATTTGACAAAGACCAGCACCACAGGAGAACACAATAGAGATTAACTTATTGTCAAAGCCTCTGAAGTTGACACCAATGATTCTCACTCAGTATTTATGCCCTTATGTAGTTCTTCCCCACACTGAGTAGGGCTAACCTGTGTAACCAATAGCATATTGCAGATATGGCAGCATGTTTTCTGAGGCTAGGTCAGAAAAGACATTGCACCTTCTGCTTTGCTTTCTTGAGTCAGTCATCTGGGAAAGCCAGACTATGTCATGAAAATATCCAAGAAGTTCTATGGAAAAGTCCACATGGTGAAAAACTTTGTCTTCCTGACAACAACTAGCACCAGCTTGCCAGGCATGTGAGTGATATATCTTGGAAGTCAATCTTTCAACTCCAGTCTACCCTTCACAGACGACTGCAGCCCTGGATGAAGTCTTGGCTCATAAGAGACCTAAGGTTGGAACCACCCAACTAAGCTGCTCCTAAATTCCTGACCCACAGAAACTGTGTGGATAAGAAATGCTTAATGTTTTAAACTGCTAAGTTTTGGGTAATTTATTTCACTGTGATAGATAACTAACAAAGATTTCAGTAACTGGAAGCAGAGTGCTGACATAACCATACTCTAAATGGTAGGAGAAGTTTAGAACTGGTCAGTGGGCAGAAGCTGGAAGGACTCTGAGGAGAGCATTAGGGAAAGCCTAAAAGGCTCTGAAGAAGCAGTTAGCAGAAGCCTAATGGCCTTTGAGAAGACTGCCAGAGAGGGCTTAAAGAAAAGTGAAGAGAATGTTATTGGAACTGGAGGAAAGGGAATCCTTACTATGTAGTGGTGGAAAGTTTAGCAACACTGCCACCTGTGGTAATGTGGAGAGAAAATATACCAGTTAACTAGGTAAACCACTTAGAACCTCAGATGCAAGTAGGTCACTTCAAATGCAAACAACAGCCATTCTTCCCAAGTGGCCATTAGGGGCCACTAGACAGAATGCAAATCCCATTGATCAACTAAATACTCTCAAGTACTAATATTTTCATATGTTCTGGACTTACATTCCCAAACTCTTCTTTCTTCTATCAACCTCCCTCCTAATTCTTTCCAATGTGCCTTTTGAAAAAATTTCCCGTTAAAATAAATTCTACTACATTCTCATACTCCAAAAAACACTCCCTTCACAATCTCATCTTACACTAAAATCTTGCTCTTGCCCTAAAGCTTTTTGAAGTGATTGATGTTCATTTTCCCACACTCTGTATATCAAAACAAAACAAAGGCACTGTTTGCATTCTCCTCTTTCCAGTGACTACTTCTAGACAACAGCTTTCCTATAATTATGAAAAACAAAAAATAACAACAAAAACCTCTTTGAAGTTCCTAACAGTTCCTTACAATATGTCTAGTCTTTATGGATAAAATCATATTCCTGACTCATTTTGTTATCTTCCCATATCTTTTGTTGTCTTTTTCAATA